>CAUYQU010083942.1:0-112789 GCA_963574635.1 Cheracebus regulus | reverse complement strand
TAACTGGCTGTTTGTCCATTAGTTGATGTAAATTCTTCATTGTCATAATATTCTTTACTTTTTGGTAAGTTTTTGGGATAACTGATGCTGGTTGTTTCTATGTATAGTACTTCTTTCAGAAGTTGTTGTAAAACAGGCCTGATGGTGATGAAATCTCTAAGTTCTTGCTTGTTCACAAAAAATTTTATTTTACCTTCACTTGTAAAACTTAGTTTGGCTGGATATGAAATTCTGGGTTGAAAGTTTTTTTCTTTAAGGATGTTAAATATTAACCCCCACTCTCTTCTGGCTATGTTACTCTTAAAAATTATGCTAGTTGTCAGATAGGGTTTGATACTTGAACAAAGAGAAGTTGTTTAGGTGGTAATAATTCAATGAACTGTGGTTAAGAAACAAAAATAAGTAGAAGGGCAAATGAATACCTACATTAAGGTGCAATTATTTAGTTCATTTCTTTTTTCCTCCCCCTCCCCTCTTTATTTATTTTTAACAGAGAAGTCTGTGAAGCTTCCAACCCAAGTTCTAAATCGTATATTCCTGATTTGAGACTTTGGCATTTGAGAATAGCTATTCAATTCATATGCCTGAGAATTAGACAAATGTCTGTTTCTTATCACGGAACATCTTCTGCTTTTCTTTCCTTTATTTTCAGCTTTAAATATGTGTTAAGTGTTTTAAGGAGTCTTCTTTTAGAGAAACCAGAATTTATCTAACTGATGATAACATAGAGGAACCATATAATTTATCATCTAAATCCAGATGCTTTCGAGAGTGAAACTATTGATAATTATGCCAAGACAGTAGGCTTAGACCAGAATAGGGACATATGACTGTCCCAATAATAGCTCCTTGAGACTATAGACTATGTAGCTAAATAATATGCATGAACCCCCATGGCTAGAGCAAAATATGAGTGTGAGGTCAGGAAGAAAGGTAGCAGACAGTGACCTGGGAAAAGTCTGGCCTAGCTTGGTCAGAAAACTGAGTTTTATGATGTTTCTTGAGATGGAAGTGCTGCTACTTATTTCCTCCTGATATTTTTATATTTGTTTTTGTTAATTTCTCTTTGTTTCATTGGAGATATTAAAGTAATAGGATTTGCATTTGAGGATAAAAAAGGGGAGGGCAGGGAAGAGTCAAAGATTGTACTGTGAATGGTGTATTATTAATGAAAACTGGAGGCCGGCCACAGTGGCTCATGCTTATAATCCCAGAACTTTGGGAGACCAAGGCAGGCAAATTACTTGAGGTCAGTAGTTTGAGACCAGCTTGGCCAACGTGGTGAAACCCTGTCTCTATTAAAAATACAGAAATTAGCCTGGCGTGGTGGCATGCACCTATAGTCTCAGCTCCTTGGGAAGCTGAGGCACAAGAATCACTTGAACCTGACAGGCAGAGGTTGCAGTGAGTGCCACTGTACTCCAGCCTAGGCAACAGAGTGAGTGAGACTCCATCTAAAAAAAAAAGAAAGAGAGAGAGAGAGAGAGAAAAAAAAAAGAAGCTGGAAACACAGAAGGAAGGGAGAGGCTTTAGAAGTTAGGAAAGGATAATTTGCTATATTATTAAGTCACTGAGGGTCTAGAAAATATTAACATAACTATAACAAGTAGGCTGCTAGAAGCAAAGATTTTGAGTTCAGGAAAGAAATCAGGTCTAAAACAGTATTGATATATGGGGTTCTTTCACATTAATTGACTGTTAAATTTTGGGGACCAGATGAAATCTTTCATTCGTCTACTCATTCTAAATTTCACATTATGCTAGATGCTAGGGATACAGTAATAAACAAAGTAGACCCACCCTCTGTCTTTGTAGAGTATAGGGTCCAATGGGAAAAACATAAAAGTCCAGGATCCATGGGAGCACACAGGAAGGATACTTAAGCCACACTTCAGGAGCCAAGGAAGCTGAGTCTTTAGGATGAATAGAAGCTCAGTGAAAGGGGAAAAGAAGATGAGGATAGGGGGCATAGAAGGGATAGAGTGCAGAATACAAAAGTCCTTTGAGAGAGTGCCTCACTCATGTGAGAAACTGTAAGGGTGTGAACTGAGAAGGTGTACTTGAGCATGGAACTTTAGTGAGTGTCGTCTTTAAGGGACGGATGGAGGAAAAGGAGTCAGCAAAGAGCCTGAGAAGCAGTGGAAATTGGCAGAGAATCAACAGAAAGTGTTGATGAAGTCAGAGGAAAGAGTCAAGGAGAGATAATCAGCAGTACTAAAGCTGCCTACGGAGTCAAGTTGAATGAAGAGTAAGGAAAGAAGCTACTGAATTAGCGATTATATAGTTCTTAGTGATCTTTGAGATCATTGTAATTGGCGTGGAAGCCAGACTGCCATAGATTGAGGAGTGACTATGGAGACTTACAGAGAGAGGGAAGAGAGAAGTAGGGTAATGGTTTGAGGGCAAAACAGAGTTGGGAAAAACACTTTAGAAGGAGAGAGGCCCTAGCTAGATTTCAACAACTTTGTAGCACAAAGAAGGAAATGGAATCAGTGGAGAGGTAGATGAAGGAAACAAGACACTAAGGAAATAATTGGTGTTGCAGGCTCTGGAGGAACATAGTGGAGCACACCTGAATGGTTTAGGACTGGAAACGTGTCTTCTTTGAGATAGCAGAGAAACAAAAAGGTTTAGAAGAGAGCTCTTGAGAGGAGAGTTGAGGGCATTTATACCAGTGGTTTTTCCCAGTTAAGTGGAAGATAAAGTCTTCTGAAAGTGAAGAAGTATAAGGACACAGTTGGGAGCTTTAAAGAGGACAACTGTTTTTAAATGGGAAATGGCATTGATTAGAAATAAGCAAAATGTAACAAGCTTTTTGATTGCAGCGAAGTTTATTTTTTTAAAGTTTATTTATAATGGAGTCAGTCATCATGTTTTTCTTAGGAACTTGAGGATAGAATGGGGAGGAATTAAGGATGTTGGTAAGAGTATGGTTGAAATAATGGACAGTTCTCAGTCCCAATTGTCTATAAAAGTAAGATGAAGCAGTTGGTGCATGATTCATGTAGAGGACAAGAAGCTTCAGGTTGTGCTAAAGGTGAAGAAAAGCCTGGTGAGAGATATAAAAAGATGAAAAGTATGGTCAGAGAGAGAAAGTTGTTCTACTAATATGGTAAGTGGTAAATTAAAGAGAAACTTATTTTGAAGAAAATCATAAAGCAAAGTTTAAGAAGGTAAAAGCCCAAGGCAATTGGATACAATCAAATGCAGCAACTCGGCTTTAACAGGGCATCATGAGGGGTCCACCATGGCATAGGTATAGTAGTAGACTATATAAATCACATGTAAAGTATCTCATGGAACTGAGGATAACAGTAAATCCTAAAGATAAAACAGAAAGAGTAAAGGCAAGACTGAGAGTAAAAGAGAAGGGAAATAGATTCAGGTGTCCACAAGTGGCTGAAAATCCTAACAGCTGTCATTGTTATTCTAGCCACCATTTCAACTTCTTTCCTACTTTTACCCTCTTCTCTGTTCTCATTAAAAAAAAAAAAAATCAAAGGAGTTATGCTGATTTCTACATGACAAATTGTCTTGTACTCACCAGAATTTTCAATATATGAGAATTTGATATGTAGCACATCAAATCTTTTTAAACTATAGCTTTGAATTGCAAAAGAAGAATACATTTTTTAAGAAAAGTATTTCTGCCCTAATTTAACCTGACTACTGATTTTTAATCTAAGTAATTTGGGCTGTTCCATTTTCTTTCCTTTGAAGTGAATTTGGAATTATTGGAGCAAATCCTACCTTTTAAAATGTTAATTTGATAATTTTAATCTTTAGTCTCATAATTTACCTAAGTATTTCATTATTTTAATTAGTTTACTTTTTAAAAACTCTCTCTCTGTGTGTTTCTTTCTTTCTCTCTGTCTCTCTCACTGTCTCTCTGTCTCTCCCTTTCCTCACTCTTGTCACCCAGTCTGGAGTACGGTGGCACCATCATATCTCATTGTAATCTGGAACTCCTGGCCTCAAGTGATTCTCCCACCTTGACCTCCCAGAGCACTGAGATTACAGGAATGAGCTACCACACCCTGCCAGCTTTAAATTCTTGACCTGTGAAATTTCCCTTTCAAATCAATTTCACTTTATGACACTCATCTCCCATATATACACTCAGCAAGTATCTATTGAATGGCTATTATATGCTGAACTTCAATATTCCCTTTTAACTACTCTACATGCCTTTCTCCCTTATCTTAACCACTGGTTCTTTGATACTCTACCCTGCAAATTACTCTATTACTACCCTGATTTTTACCTAGTTTGTTTTCCTATGTGTCATAGACCTCACAGCAGATAATTTCACTTGCACTTTAACCAGCACCTTTGATTCTTTTGTTGCTTTAACTTCTTTACATATATTCTTAACACTGTTTATTGCTGTCTCCTATCTTTAAGCTAGCTCTTCATTTGGCTTCCGCAGCATTACTCTGAAGTGGTTTCTCTCTTATCTCTCTCTTCTATTTCTCAGGCTCTTTTACTTTTCTTCTGACTTAATTCATTATTATTATTTTATTTTGGAGTTAAGTATTTATTGATATTTACTCACATATTTGTACTTTCCATTGTTTTCTAGTCCATTTTGCTTTTGTCTAGAGCCTCGATTTAATATCTCATTTAGAACAGGTCTGCTGGTGATGAAGTCTCTGTTTTTGTCTGTTGATTTATAACATCTTTATTTTGTTTTTCATTTTGGAAGAGTGTTTATGCTAGACATAGAATTGTAGGTTGGCAGTTATTTTCTTTTGGCACATTAAAAACTCGAGGCTGGAGTCAATATCTAGTCCATTTTTGCTCTCAGGGTGTTTTGAGAGCTTAGAATGTTTACAGGGACTTCCCCACTGACAGATCCTGAACTATAATCCTTGTCTCCTCATCACTGCAAAACTTCCAAAAACTCCATTTATAGGTAATTATAAGCATTTTGACTTTTATTATGTGTGAGACGGGAAGCCGCTAGAGAGTTTGAGCAGAGGAGTGCTGCACAAAAGGATTTTTCTGTCTGCTGTGGTAGAATAGACTGTTAAGAAAGCAAAGAGGAGTCTGGGAAGACCAGTTAAGAGGCTGTTGCAAAAAAGCAAGCAAGAGGTGAAGGTGGCATATAATTTCTTGTCTAGCTATTAAAATAACTTCCAAATTGCCTCAAATATTGATCTTAAACTATCATAGGCAATGGTGTTACTCCTCAGTTAAAACCCTTCAGAGATTCCCCATTATATCTTCAGGTAAAAATTCAAATTCCTTAACAAAGGATAAAAGATCATATTCATGCTCTGGTCCCTGCCCCCTTTAAAGTATCTTCTCTTATTCTACCTCTTTCCTTTAGCCAGTCTTACCTACTTGAAGCCTAAAGTCTCTCTAGGCTTTAAAGCTCCCGTAAGCCTCCAGGCATTGACCTGTGTTTTGCTTCTGCTTGGGCCATCTTTCTCTTCAACTCTCTTCTATTGTCTGATTATTGACTCCAACTTATCTCTAGAGATTCAGCTTAATAATTGTCTTCTGGAGGCCAGGCATGGTGGCTCATGCCTGTTAATTCCAGCACTTTGGGATGTCAAGGTGGGCAGATTGCTTGAGCCTAGGAGCTCCAAATCAGCCTGAGCAACATAGCAAGACCCTGTCTCTTGAAAAAAGAATTATTTTCTCTCTGAAGAGTTTCTAGAATTATTTCCTTCCCTATTCCAGTACCTAAGTGAATCTGTTCTGGGGATTTGGAAAATTTAATAAATGTTTATGGCATCTACTGTCTGCCAAGAACAGTTTTAGGAATTGGAGATACACTGGTGGATAAGCTAGAGTCTTTGCCCTCAAGGATCTCAATCTAGAGGAGAAGACACATAAATATGTAACTGCATTATAGAGTGACAGGCATAGCAGCAGAAAGTGTGATTGTTGGTGGAGAAGGTGAGTGAAAGCTTCCTAGAGGAGGAGAAATCTATGTTGGTTTTAAACACTAAATTGGTTCATCAAGCAGGCAACATTTGTGGGGTAACATAGACATCCAAGATGGAAGGAACAATATGTGCAATGGTATGAAATGGCAAAGCAGCAAGACTTAGGGAAATTACAGAAAATTTGTATTTGAATGTAGAATTTAAAGATAATTAATGGGAGATGAGCTTAAAAGAATCATTGATTTTATTTAAATTCATACCTCTATTATAGCACTTATTGTACTGTATTATAACCATCGATTTTCATCTCCATGTCACCACCAAATTGGCTTCTTCAGAACAGGCATTGAGTCTTGTTCGTTAATCTTTGCATACATAGCACCTAGCCAAGTGTCTAAGATGCAGTGGATGTGGTACTTGGTAAATGCTTATGTTATTAACATGGATCCTTTAAGACTTTTAAAATATTATTTTAAATAAGACTATTACTTGCTGTTTGGTACAAATTTATATCTGTATCTGTTCTGAGTCTAGGTATTATCAGGTTCAAATTCTAAGTATGTGAAATAAAATTGAAATAAAATACAAATTAATTTGAGATTCTTAATAAAACTCTATTTAAAATGTTCAGGGCATAGCATATCCAGTATGCAAACATATTTTAAACAAAAATAAGTAACTATTGAGAGACAACACAATTAGTAGAATGGAACAGATCTTTGTGGCAGGTTTGCTGGAGGTTCTATGTATATCTTTCCATTCGCTTTTTTTTTTTTTTTTTGAGATGGAATCTCACTTTGTCACCCAGGCTGGAGTACAGTGGCATGATCTCAATCTCAGCTCACTGTAACCTCTGCTGCCCAGGTTCAAATGATTCTCCTGTTTCAACCTCCTGAATAGCTGGGATTACAGGGGTGCACCACCACGCCCGGCTAATTTTTGTATTTTTAGTAGAGATGGGGGTTTCACCATATTGGCCAGGCTGGTCTTGAACTCCTAACCTCAAGTGATCCACCAGCCTTGGCCTCCCAAGTTTCTGGGATTACAGGCGTGAGCCAGTGTGCCCGGCCTCCATTTACTCTTATTTTTTTCCTGTATGTTTTTCACAGCATTGGATACCAGATGGAGAGACTTAATGGTGTAAAGGGATAATTAGCAACAGTCTTAAGAACTCTGCAGCTCAATTTGGTAGGACAGGTAGTCTGTTCGGTCTCTAGACTAGAAGACTAATAGCTAGCTTTTCAGTCCTGGTGTATTCTTGCCTTTGTTTCCAAAAAAAGGTATTTCAGGTCACTTTCGAAACTAACACAAATGTGTTAGAAATGTTGTGAACATAAAGGGAAAAAAAAGAGGCACATAAACTCAAATTTACCATAATAATATTTAATGCTTCCTCAGATTTTTGTCATCTGAGAAAAATTGGCTAATTGACTAATTACTGCTAAAGAAATTGGAAAACAAAAGGAAAAACAAAGTCTTTCATATAGATGCATTGCTTCATGTTAAGTAGTTTTACCCATATTTTCAAGAAAAATATCACATGGGCTTATTTGCCTTCTCTTAGTTTTTAAAAAATGCCTATGCTGAGGTGTCTGCTAACCATGGTGGCTTCTCCCAACATCCTCTCCCTTCTTGCCTCTTCTCCTTCAGTATCTTTTTGCCACATACGTTGCTCCTTCTGCCACCCTTGACATTGGACTCCAACAGGAAAAGAAAAAAGAAATTTATATGAAAATAAAGCCACCATTTGAAGACCTTTTTGACACAGCAGAGGAATATATCCTTCTCCTCCTTCTTGAGCCATGGACAAAGATGGTAAAATCAGACCAAACTGCTTATAAAAAGGTACTGTGCCACTGATAAATTGAGTGCAAAACCACTGAGGTTTACTACAAAAAAATCATCAAGTTTACTGCTGATGATAAGCAGCATTGTTAACTCACAAGAGAAAAACTGAAACAGGTCTAACGTGGACCAAAGATATAAAATTAAGATTTGGCTAGCCTCAAAATTTGGGCAGGGAAATATTTATCCACTTGATTTTTTTTTTTTTTTTTTTTTTGCCAATTTTCCTATTGTCACCTAATGAAAGACTTTATGTCATTTTTTGCTCTCTGTACAAATATGTCAGAGTAGAGAAATCTGAGTTTTGGTTTCCTGTGAATAAGTAAATATGTCCTTTTTGCTATTTTTCAGCAGTAGCCTTAATTTTGATTAACAGAAAGGCCTATTTCATTTTGTGCTAGATGAGTTTCAGTAAATATTATACCCATAGAAAACATAAACGTTTCCTATGTATTGTGGAGATCCTCTGACTTCAGTGCTTCTATTTTAAAGTACCCCCAGGTGTTCATCAGGTCAGACTGCTTGACTGGATACAAGTTTCTACACGTCTTTTGTCATTCTGAAATAGGTCATTTTAAGCCTCAGTGCTTGAATATTTTCACTATTTTTATTAATGGGTGGAGGCAATTTATTTAAATATTTATTTTGAATCACAAATTAAAACCATCTATGTATACTTTTTATATTAAATTACTGCATGTACTGTGTACCAAAGGTCATTTCACATGGAATTCTGCTGTCTTTGCATTGCTATTCTTTGTTCATATCTCCTCAGCAACTTCTTAGATCAACATATAAAATTAATACCAAAACATCTTGGACAGAGTTACCTTATTGGATTGTGATTGAAACAACTGCTGTGGTTTACTAAGTTCAATGACCAAAATAATTATATTTCTCTTTGTCCTGAAAAATTAGCATAGCATCCTTTTTACTATAAAAATGCATATATGACAGTAGGAAAATTTGGAAATCCGATGAAGTTTTAAAAAATTCTCTCCAGTCATTATTTTAAATACAGCATATGCCATAGAGGATGCAATTATTTTTTTAAAAAGATTTGGAATTATAACTAACTTCCCTAAACCAAAAGTTTTGGCATTAGTCATGATTCTTATAAAATGCATGGAACAAACTGTACAGTTTTTAATAGGAGGAAAAATAAATCTCTCTTAGTTCTAGAAACTTCCTTCTAGAAGTATGAGGACTTCTCTAAAAGCCCAGCTGATTGTATTCGGTAGACTCTTTCCCAAAAAGAATAATCCAGCAGACTACCAAAGCTAACTACTAAATACAGAAAGTTCTCAGGCAGCTCTTCTAAGCTGGTTTTTCCCTGCAGTAGAAAAACAGAATGGTCTTGTTCTCCTGACAACATGAAACAGTGCATTACACACTCTGAAGACAGAGACCTGCTATGAGGTTTCATTTGGTGATTGACTGTCTCCTCTCTTACTACAGCATTAAAGCCTTTGCTCACATACTAATAACAATATGGAGTCTGGTCATTTCTTGTTCTGTGAATTATTTGGTTCCTAAAGCTAGTGGCATCTGCTTTCATGACCATTATCCTGTTATATTGAACAGAAATTGTAAATATGACCAATATATTTGCATTGTTTGTAAGTTTACATGGGGTGTCCAGAAAGGAGGAATGATCTTTGGTGGCACTAAATCATTACATAGAAATGTATGCATTTTTTATTGCATCCTTTTGAAGTGCGACCCTGCTGTAGCTAATCTTTTGAACTATGTTATCTTCCTGCTCTTGCCTTGAAAATAATTTGCTTTATTGGCAACTGTATTTGTTTTTCAGCCCACTGTTACTAGCAAATTGTACATTCTATTGATGTTACAAGCTTTATTTATTTTTTTTAGGTGGAGCTGGTGGAAGAAACTCGACAGTTAGACTCCACATACTTCAGAAAGCTACAGGCTTTGCATAAAGAGACATTTTCCAAGAAAGCTGAGGTAAGGCAACTTTCTACTTAGAAAAACAAACTTTTATCCTGGAGAGGGTTACCACTTTATGTATTGGGCAGGGGGAGATTGTAAATTGAGGATATCATATATTACAGAGTAGGGGATAGGCAGTTTCATTTTTTTGCTGTTCTTTTGCCTAGCATGCTGCATTTGACAGGTGTTATATTTTGTTGACATGTTTGACAAGGGAGCCAGAAAAACAAAGCAGATGAGGAAGCACAGGGAGCCAAGCCACTCATTTGCCTTGGCTAAGATCAGACATTTGAGCCTTCAACTGTGTTATATCCCTTTGAAGGTTATCAGTTATTTTCTGTATGGCAGCTGCTCTTTCTATTTGTTGTCAGGTTACAAAAAAGTTAAATCGAGTTTTCTAAACAGAAAAGAAACTGTTGTGTGACAGCAATAGGGAAAACAATAAAGAAAAAAAAATATGGAAAGGAATTGAGGAAGGTAGTAAAGAGATCCTAAGACTGACTAGGATATTAAACTGTTATTTTGATTCATAAAATTGCATCTTTTAGATTGGCTAAGTAAACATAATAAATCCATAAAGCCATAAAATTAAATGTGTGCATCTACATAAAAATGAGTTAATTAACCTGGAAAATGTTTAAGATATATTAAAATTTTTGAAACAGAAAAACTAGTATGGTATGATCCTGTTTATGTAAAATTATATATGTATTTCTGCATGTTTCCATATGTATAAAAAGAAATATATTAAAAGATATTCACCAAAATATTAAAGGTAGTTAACTCTGAGTGGTAAGGTTTCAGGTGATTTTTATAAACTTTCTTCTTTGTACCTATCTGAAATTTTTATTCTTATCCAGAAGTTCTCTATTTGGTACAGTACTACTATCTTGCAAAGTATACATAAAAATCCGTAAAGGTAGCATGATATAAGGTTGTATTGTAAACTCTATGAACCTAACTTTATAACATTATCCACAATCCTTCTACATAAGGAAATTTTATTTTTAAAACATTGGTAGCTTATCTCATGGACGCTTTACAAAAACAAATAGGGAGATGAATTAGTTATGTAAGGAATTATGTAAGGAAGGGCCTTTTAAAGAATCTTTGCCCTTTAGTGCTTGTAAACTGTTGACAAAACATCAGAGGTCATAAA
The DNA here is from genome assembly GCA_963574635.1 of Cheracebus regulus. NCBI lineage: Eukaryota > Metazoa > Chordata > Mammalia > Primates > Pitheciidae > Cheracebus > Cheracebus regulus. The sequence continues at coordinate 101,935 of CAUYQU010083942.1, read as the reverse complement.
ATTACCTAAAAATTAACTTTTATATGAAGGTGATATTTATATTATTATGTCATATCATATCATATTATATTTGAAGGATGCATTATTAGATAAGTAACTTGTATTATTCTATAACTTTAAAAAATTATATTATAAAAGAATGTCTTATGTTTATGATATACTGTTAAGAAGAAGAACCAGGTCACAAAACTATAAATAGGTGCGTAATCCTATCTTCATATTTTAAAACTACATCTGACCTTGTAAATCTCTTTATGAATTCGATGTGCTGAACTATGCAACCATCATAGTATCTAATCTTCATTTTTAATTTTAATTTTTATTTTTAAATACCTTTATTTTTTATAAAATACATGTATATATACAAAGAAGACTGGAAGGATCTATTTTAAAAATGTTAATGGTGGTTATCTTTGAATGGTAGTCTTATGTATGATTTTTATTTTCTTATTACAAAAGACATGGTACTTCTATACTTAGAAAAATATAATAATGTTAATATTTTATAAGCAAATGCTTTGTATAGTGAATGTTTACTAAATATTTATGTAAAGAGGGGAATGGAATGAAAACAAACAAAACAGAATTTGATATGTTAGAATCTGAACCACATAAAGTCTTAACCCACTTCTGCGATTGAATTGTTAAATGGCCTTAGCCTAATGGTTAATTTTTCTTTCAGTTTCTCTACTTAAAATTATAAACAATTTCTTGTGTTTAAGAGACTTTTTTCTGAAAAGTATTATTTCACTAGGACACCACTTGTGAAATTGGAACTGGCATTTTATCACTCACTAACATCTCTAAACGAACAGAATATTGGGATAATGTTCCTGCAGAATACAAGCATTTTAAGTTTAGTGATCTGCTTAACAACAAACTGGAGTTTGAACATTTCCGTCAGTTTCTTGAGAATCATTCTTCAAGGTGAGGGACATAACCATGTATTTCTCGATGAAAATATTTTTCTAAGTTACTAGTTTTGATTCAACATATTATAATAGTGGTTTGGTGCTATAACAGATTTTACCCATGTCAGTACAAACTGACAAACATGATTATCTGAAATCTGCATGGGTAATTTTTTAAAGTTGGAGTACATTTTAATTATAGCAGCTTCCAAATTGTCATTTTAAGTGGTTATACAATGTTAATACTTTTAGCATTGGCTAACTTAAACCACCACTGTGCTTTATTTTTTCTCTTTCTACTGTTTCTTTCTTTTACATTTCTCTAGAATGGTATTTTAATTACTATTTCTGGAATGTGTCCTTTTTATATTTCATTGAGATATTGAAATTATAGTATTTTATAATTTTTATTAACTGATATATAAATGAAACATTGTAGTTTTACCCAGAATATTGGAATCTTAAACATGCTTATCTAATATAAACTGGAGTGTTGAATATATTTTTCTTCTAGTAATTTTCTTCCTAGTTAACAGAAACTAGTTAGATCTTGGAGCCAAATTTCACTGTATACAGTTTCTCTTCGTTGTAAAGAGGATTTTTCTATCTTTTTATTTTTTATTTGTTGATTTCTTAAATTTTTGTGGCTACATAGTAGGTGTATATATTTATGGGGTACATGAGATGTTTTGATATAAGCATGCAGTGTGAAATAAGCACATCATGGAGAATGGTGTATCCATCTCCTCAAGCATTTATCCTTGGAGTTACAAATAATCCAGTTATACTTTATTTTAAAATGGACAATTAAGTTTTTATTAACTAGTCATCCTATTGTGCTATCAAATAGTAGGTGTTATTCATTCATTCATTCATTCTTCTTCTTCTTCTTCTTCTTCTTCCTCTTTCTTCTTCTTTCTTCTTCTTTCTTCTTCTTTCTTCTTCTTCCTTTTTTGAGACACGGTCTCATTGTGCTGCCTAGGCTGAAGTGGCATGATCCCAGCTCACTGCAGCCTCTGTCTCCCGGGTTCAAGTGATTCTCATGCCTCAGCCTCCCCAGTAACTGGGATTACAGGCATGCACCACCATGCCCAGCTAATTTTTGTATTTTTAGTAGAGATGGAATTTTGCCATGTTGACCAGGCTGGTCTCAAAGTCCTGACCTAAAGTGATCTGCCTGCCTGCCTTGGCCTCCCAAGGTGCTAAGATTACAGGCATGAGCCACCGTGCCTGGCCCTTATTCAACATTTTTGTACCCATTAAGATGAGGATTATTGTAAATTTGGCCTTTTGTCAAATGACATGAGATTTGTGGAAATTTTCTCATTGTTTTTTGAAATTGATGAAATTAATGAAAGAACTTTGAGATCCAAACAATATGGTGATAGTTTTTTTTTTTTTTTTCCTGATCCCAATACTCCTTTGTAATCATTCATATATTTAGCCAGGATTAGGAGTATAACAGAGTCAACCTAACTGGCCTAGAAAGGGATCAGAGGTACAATATTGGGTTCATTATTTCCATGATCTAATGCAACTAGTCAAGATAGCCACTTTCCAAGTTTCATCAGAACAGCAATCTGGTATTTAGTAGAATTTAGAGAAATAAACGTGAAGAGCTAGACATTGTTTTTGTTTTCATTTTAGCATGGATCTTATGTGCTGGACAGACATTGAGCAGTTCCGGGCAATAACTTACAGAGATCGAAACCAAAAGGAGGCAAAAGCTATATACATTAAAAACAAATACCTTAATAAAAAATATTTCTTTGGACCCAACAGTCCAGCGTCTCTGTATCAGCAGAACCAGGTATCAGCATGAAAACATATTTTTTATATTGATGTTTGAAAACCTGTATTTTATTTCTATTTTTTCCAACAACCTTAAAGTCTCTTATTTTCTTTTCTTTTGCATAGTACTAATGTGTTAGAGACCTTTGATATTTATTTAGATATTTATGGTCTATAAATTAAATGTCTTTAATACTCAAATTATATACTATAAAAATGTGTTACTCTAAAAATTAGTTTATAGAATAACTTTTGTTTATCTACTCATTGACTCATTCAACAAATATGAGTGCCTTTGCTATGCCAGACTGTTCTAGGTGCTCATGATAAAGTGATGAAGAAGATGGACAAGCTCCCTCCACCTGTCAACATGTAGGAAAACAGCCATTATCAACCATGAAGCCAAATATCTACCACTTTTCTATTCTTCTCTGAACTGATATTACTCCAAATATAATTGATCTTTGAAAATCCTCTATATTATGGAACCTAGAGCAAATATTATACAAGAAAAAAAAAAAGAAAATCATCCTTACAATTGTATTTTTCCCAGAAACTATTTTTATTGACCAAGATGTATTTGAGCATTTTGTTGGACGAAAGTCCTATTGCCTTAATCACAATCTATTAATAACTAAATAACTAACTATCATTACATTGACAGCAAGAACATAAGATTGGGCTGGGTGCAGTGGCTCACACCTGTAATCCCAGCACTTTGGGAGGCCAAGGCAGGTGGACTATTTGAGGTCAGGAGTTTGAGACCAGCCTGGCCAACATGGTGAAACCCCGTCTCTCCTAAACATACAAAAATAAGCCAGGTGTGGTGGCACACACCTGTAATCCCAGCTACTCGGGAGGCTGAGGCAGGAGAATCCCTTAAATCCAGGAGGCAGAGGCTGCAGTGAGTGGAGATTGCACCCCTGCACTCCAGCCTGGACAACAGAGTGAGACTCTGTCTCAAAAATAAATATATATTTAAAATTGGAATTCAGCAGTAGGTTTGTGTTCATGTAACACTGCTCATGAAATATGACTCAATTTTTATACTTTTGAAATATAAAGAATTATTATAATTTAGTTTGAAGTTTGTTAGTACTACATTACTACCTAAAGGTGTAATGTATGGCTTATGATTTTTTTTTTGGTAGTTTACAAGAGTGTGTATTCTAATGGTATATATTAATAAAATACAAATTTCAGATTAATGATAAATTCAGTAAATTAAAGAAAAATTTAGAGAGGTTCACAAGTAGTGCATACCAAATTTAAAAGCTAGATCTTTGGGGTGCAGGAGAAATTAGCAAAAGTGTTTGGGAGCAAGAGGGAGCAGGAATTCTAGAATTAAGCAACTTTGACAAAAACGCTTTGTCCTTAGTTCCCTGAGATAGAAATCTGGGACACATTAGCAAAAGTGGTTGGGTGTCTCAATAAGCCCAAGTATGAAATAAACACATGGAAAGCATTTGTTTTCTATTTGGCTTTTGCTACATTGCGTGAGGTTTCATGGGTATCTGATGCTACTGTGTGAATCCTCCATAGTACACACAACATGCTGAGAATCTAAGTCAGTGAAAGTCACCCCTTGCTATCATAGCAAATGGATGTGCTTACTACAGAGGAGTTTTCCCAATGATCCTTCTTTGTCTTTGTCATTACTTTTAAAATGTATTTTATACTTAAGGATGTCTGCATCACATTGTCTTATAAAGATTGTGCTAGTTCAGATTTCAGTTGTGCAGCCAATTTGCTCTTTGATTAGCAAAATAGTCTTTTTTCCTTTCTTTCTTGTTTTTATGCAGAGACAATCATAGTGTTGATATTATTTAATTATTAAAGGAGGACTCAAGACAATTTCATTTTTGTTTTTATATAAAACAACAGTATTAGTAGTGGTATCGTATTAATATTATTGCTCAAAGGAGAACTAGGAAGAGGGCAGTGGTTCCACTGAGCAATCCAAAAATTTTGAGTGGTATGTGCACAGAAACAGGTAGAAACCAGAGTGAGTTATGGCAGGAAAAACCCATTAGTAGCTTGTTGAAGCCAATAATTAAACAGAAGGAAAATTTAGATCACAAAGAAGTTGTGTTTTACAAATGGTACTTATTGTCTATAAAACATGACTTCTCTGCTTCCTGCTGCCTCCGTTTTGTGCTTAGCAGTTGTTGGAATAGCCCCACGTTGCCACCACTACAGCTGCACTGTTCTAGGTGCATAGTGCACGACAGCTGCCATCACCCTGTTTCCAACCTAACATTTGTTAGTAATATACATATTATAATATCTGAGTCAAGGTTGTCTTTTCACTAATTAACACATTTTCTTCATCCACAGAAGAAAATTCTTATATGGATCAATTTGACTATAATCACAGATTACAGGATATTAGAAAACTAATAGACTAATGTCTTCATTTTTCGGTTGGAGATACTGAGTCCATGGAGGAAAAAAAAATGCCATTGCTGTGGTCACACAAGATAATAATCCCACTTCTGTGTTCTTTTTGATATATCATAAGTAAGCAAAAATCATACATCTAACACAACCACCACATAAACCACAATTGTCTGTCTGATTTTAGGGGAGTTACTATACACAGTATTGTGTCATTATTCAGTATAGCAAGGAGTTGTTATACAGAAAATGAAAATTGGCACCTCTCAGAGTGCAGCAGATGGTTTTATACTGAGTGAATGAATTAATGGCTATTAGTGTTTCTTTTAAAAAGCACAAGTTTGTAGTTTCTGTTTTCATTTTAATTTTCTTAGGTAATGCATTTAAGTGGTGGCTGGGGGAAGCTTCTCCATGAGCAGCTTGATGCACCTGTCCTAGTTGAAATCCAGAAGCACGTCCAAAATAGGCTAGAAAATGTATGGCTGCCATTGTTTCTTGCAAGTGAACAGTTTGCAGCACGTCAAAAGATAAAGGTATATAAATTAGTATAATCTTTTGATAGCAGTTGTCAGTACCTACTAAAACTTCAAATGTGTATACCTAGTGACCCAGCCAATTTGTGCTTCTTTTTTTTTTCTTTTTTTTTTTTTTTAAGGAATGGGTTCTCTCCGTCACCCAGGCTGGAGTGCAGTGGTATGATCCTAGCTCACTGCAGCCTCGAACTCCTGTGCTCAGTCCTCCCACCTCATCCTCCCAAGTAGCTGAGACTACAGGCATGCTCTACTTTGCCTAGCTAATTAAAAAAAATTTTTTTTTGAAGAGATAGAGAGTCTTGCTATGTGCTCAGGCAGGTCTCAAACTCCTAGGATCAAGCAGTACTCCTGCCTTGGCCTCCCAAAGTGCTGGGATTACAGGTGTGAGCCACCGTGCCAGGCCTTAGTCATTGTACTTCTGTGGAGAGTGGTTTAAAGCATGGAGTCAGCCAAGTGTGGTGGCATGCACTTGTAGTCCCAGCTACTTGGAAGGCTGAAGCAGGAGGATCGCTTGAATCTAGGAGACTGAGGCTACTGTGAGGTGTGATTACATCACTGCACTCCAGCCTGGGTGACAGAGTGAAACCCTGGCTCTAAAATAATAATAATAATTTTTGTTAAAAAAGCATGGAGTCAAATTTCCCAAGTTACTGGTTTTTTGTTTGTTTTAGACACAGGGGTCTCCCTGTTGTCCCAGTGTCCAAACTAGAGTGCAGTGGCTATTCACAGGCACAAACATAGTGCGCTACAGCTTTGAACCACTAGGGCTCAATCAGTCTTACTGCCTCAGCCTCTGAGTTTCTGGGACTATAGGCAAGTGCCACACTGCCCAGCTCTGACTGCCAAGTTTTAATCTCAACACTGCCACTTATTAGTTGTACCACCTGTAAGTTTCATAAATTGTTTCCTCATTTGAAAAATTGAGTTAGTCATAGTAATTACTTAGTAAGGTTGTTCTGAAAAATGAAGTGAAATTAACATGTGTTTAGTTTCTTAGAATGGTGCTTGGCACATGGCAAACACTCAAATGTTATCTATTAATATAGTTGTTATTTTTAATATTATTAAGTCCTCACACAGTGGACAAGGTTATACAAGGATATTCACTGCAATGTCAAATGGGGGAAGAATGAGATAAGTTATGACACTTCCATGCTATGGAAAAATATGCAGATTTCCTTACAAAATATGATTAAAAATAAAAATGAGATTTCCACATGTACTATATGAAAGATATTATTTATCGAACAAAACAAGCAGGATGTAGAACAATATATAGAAGATAATCCCATTAGATTTGCTTATATCTATGTCTATGCACATCCATCTGTCCATCCATCCATCCATCCATCCATCCGTTTATGTTTATGCTTATGGAAGAAAAACATCTAAAAGGATCTGTCTCCTGGGAATGGGTTTGGGGACCGAGAAGGATTTTTACTTTTTATTTTGTAAAGTGGGCTTGTCTTTGCTTTGCTTTGTCTTATTTTTACTTTATAAGAAGTATCACTGATAATTTAAAATGTCATTAGCATACCTAAAAATGGGCAAACCCGATCTTTACAAAAATAACACAAGGGTCAGAAAACATATAATTTTGGACTTTAATATGCAAAGCCACATGCCATTAATACTAATCAGGAAAAACCTGAAACATTCTGTGGCCTACTTATTTGGAAATATCCTTAGTCATTTGAGCTGAGCAACTTATGGAAAAGACAGTACAGCTGGGAACACAGAATTTATAGTATGGAGATGAAGAATTGACTTTAGGCAAAATGTTGCTGGAAATAAGCTTTGGAAAAACTCGAATCTCCTCATTCCCTTTCTTCAAGCTAACTCCAATTCTCTACCCAAAGCCAAATAAAAGGACATCTGGCTTGCTAATATTATTTACCACATTTCCACATTATGTTTATCACTGTAATTTTATTGTAATGCATAGTCATTTATTAGCATTCTTTGGATGGCCAGCAAAATAAACTGATTCTGGCAACCTTGAACCAAATACTAAAAAGAGGGGTGATAATTTATGCTAAAATGGTACTGGGGCATTTCACGCACATAAAGAGGTAACGCCCAAACCTTAGAAAAGATGTAGGCCAGGACAGCCCTAGGAACCCAAGAAGAATTCTCAGCTGTTTCCTCCTGGCTCTGTCTATCAAAAAGACTTAACCCCAGTGATTCCAGTCCTTATCTAGATCTGCTTTGGGATATATCTGCTTTGGACAGGGAAATAGAGATAATAGCACAGATTTGTTATGAGTGGTTCCCAAGAAAGGGGAAATAATATGAGTAGGCAATAACTCCAAGAAATATCTACTACATTTCTGTGTTGAGTAACTGTTAGTACTCTTTTAAAAAAATTAGTTGTGAAAGTATATGGCTAGAAAATGGCTAAAAAGTCTAAGAAGTCATAATTGTCTTTCCAGCTTCAGTTCCCATCTGAGCTCAAGTGAAACTATCATTATTTGGGCAATAACAATTGGGTATTGTTATCTCTATTTTACAGATGAGAATACAGTGTTCGGAAGAATTTGGTACCTGACCACAGGGCTTCCATTTTTAAGTTTGATCCTCTTTCTCTTAAACGTCACTATCTCTTATCCAAGTTAATCTTTATCTCATTTTTTTAGCTACTAAATTAGTAAATTATTTCAAACCTTTAGACATTCTGAATAACTGGGATAAAATAATTGATTTTGCTTTCAGGTACAGATGAAAGACATAGCAGAAGAGCTGTTACTACAGAAGCCCGAAAAGAAAATCGGGATCTGGAAGGCAAGTAATATTTGTTATATACTTCCTCTTGTAAGTTTTGCTCTGTCAAAGTATTGTTTTTCCTTCCCTTTCTTGTTCAAAAGTCCTCACTGAAGACACACTGTTTTCTAAACTGCCGACTGAGCACTGATACTGTTTTTAATTGGCGAATGGAATTTGGAGGAAAATGTGACTCTACCAGATCTCTGTTCTTTTTAAAAAAATTATTATTATTATTATTATCATCATCATTATTGGGTCTTGCTGTGTTGCCCAGGCCAGAGTACATGGCATGATCATAGTTCACTGTAGCATCTAACTCCTAGGCTCAAGTGATCCTCTTGCCTTAGCCTCCTGAGTAAAGAGCTCTATTCTTAAAGAGATCCATGACCTGCTCAACCTTAGAGGTGTGTCATTGCCTTAAGTATGTATTTTTCTTCATTCTGCATGTCATGGATTTACTGAGACAAGCTGTGCATTCCAGCATATGATGGTTTATTATTAAGAGTGAGTTACATAAAAAATGAGCAACATGTAGCAGAATCAGCAGGTTAAATCATCTTACATTTTGACATCCATCCATCTATTTATCTATCTATCGATCGATCAACAGAGTCTCTGTTGCCCAGGCTGAAATGAAATGGCATGATCTCTGCTCACTGCAACCTCTGCCTCCTGGGTTCAAGGAAGTCTCGGGCCTCAGCCTCCGCAGTAGTTGGGATTACAGGCACGCGCCACCACGCCTGGCTAATTTTTTGTATTTTTAATATAGACAGGGTTTTGCCATGTTGCCCAGGCTGATCTCGAACTCCTGAGCTCAGGCAATCCACTCGTCTTGGGCTCCCAAAGTGTTAGGATTACAGGCATGAGCCACCATGCCTGGCACACTATCCCTTCTATTTAGAATTGCATTTTAGTTGTGACTGTATACTGCTCCCAGGCATCCTCACAAGGGCACTTTGCCGAGCAGGAGCACACGTAAAAAATCAAATCAAATAAAAATAGAAATAAAAACAAAAAGAATTACATTTTAGCTTTAAAAGAATTAGGATAACTATCACTTTGGTGACTGAAAACCAATACAATATAATACCTGGCTAGAAATGGCCTATTTTGCTTTGTAACAAGCATGATAAACATAGTTTTCCTTTTGAGCTTACAAGTTTCTGTGTATTAATCCTTCTGCAGGTCCTGATAAAATGTCCAACTAGACCTAGGTGACCGTGTGCTAACTAACAAAGATAAATGTTTTTTGAATATTAGAGGAATATATGTATCTGTTAGTATGCGCTTTTCTGTATTTTCCTCTTGAAAAGAAATAGAAGTTTTAAATGTTTGTTTTTTGCTATAATTTTGATTGAAATATTATATAGAATGAGATTGTTTTTATATAATTGTGTATTACATGTATTTTATTATTTTGTTTAAATTACAGGTTTTAGTTAAATTTCTAAGTTTTAGTATCTTAAGCAGATCTTAAAATATTATTTGCTGAGTGGGTTTTAAATAAACATCCCAGTCTAATATCTAGTTGTTCCTAAAATTAGTAGGGCTATAATTTTAATATGGACCATATGGTGGGGGTCTTAACATTTTGTCCAGAGAATGTGACATGTGTCTCACTAAAATAGTGATAGACATCTATTCACCTTATCTGGGTTAATGGCACCACCATTCATCTAGACTGCCTGGAGTGGCCTTCACATTTTAGTTTCCAACTCAGATGTCATCCTCAAGGCCCTTCTTTGTAAAGGTTTTACTCCTCCAGGCAGAATTAGTTACTCCTCCTTTCTGTTACCATGGCACTTTAAAAAAATATAACTCTCTAAACACTTAAATTGATGGTCACATATGATTTTTTTCAAGGAATTTGTTTTATGTGTGGCTAAATCCATCTAAAACATTGTCTTTGGAATGATACTTCCTTGCATGCTTTTAAGCTAAAAATCAGTTTTGGGGAAATTCATTATTAAAACCTATTTAGTGAATTCAACAAAATCAATTTCTTATGTTTTCAATCTGAGAGGCTAAGTGATTTTAAATGGGCAAAATAAAAAAAAAAGAAGTAGATATTTTATATTTCCAAATTGTAAAGATATAAACTAAATGTAGATAAAAATACCTTTAGGTGTTACTAAAATGCCATGGGTTCTTCTAGCTTTTATGTTATGTAAAGTAAACCCACAGTCAGAGGAATTTTATCAAAATAATTTATTAATAATCATTATTTATCATTTAAAATAACAATTTATTAAAATAATATAAAGATGTCTCACCTAAAAATATAATATTTCCAGGATAAAATTATAGTGAAGTTCTATAGTAAATAATTTAACTTATAGAACTAATTGATAATTTTTTCTGAAAAAATGAAAAATATATTAAATGTTCAACTACTTTTACTTTTTAAAGGCAGGAGAATTATATATTAATATAGAACATATAATAATAAAATAAATAATGTAATAACATATAATCATAACATTATGATTATCGTGTTTTGTTTAAGCACAGAACTCATACAATGCACTAAAAGGTAGTTTTTCACCAATCTCAAGCTGTAATAACTTTAATATTTTTAAACAATGTAGTCATATGGTCTAAATCATTTAGTCATTTCTTGTTTGCTCTACTTCCTAAAACTGAAGCCATAAAAAATATAAAGGAGACAAAAGAGAAAGGAATGGGGGGAAAGTTGCCAAATTCTATTGTAGCTGTGCCACAAATTTCAACAGGCAAAATTATAGGAGATAGAAGATGGTAATTGTTAGCCTAATTAATCAGCTAATTTCAATATATTCTCTGTTTTGGACAGCCTGTGGAGAGTAAGTGGATCTCTTCATCTTGTGAAATAATTGCTTTCCGCAAAGCATTACTGAATCCAGTTACTTCAAGACAGTTTCAACGTTTTGTGGCTCTAAAAGGAGATTTCTTGGAAAATGGGGTACTCTTTTGGCAAGAAGTACAAAAATATAAGGTATTGTATTGGGAGTAGAGAAAACAACCTGTTTTGAGGAGGAAATGCATTAAAATGTCAGATTTTTTAACCAACTTTATGCACAAGATTTGTATAAGATATCCCAATTTTGCCCTCTTCTTCCTGCCAGTATATAAATATTGAGGTTTTTATTGTCCAATCTCTAAATACATTTATTATTATACAGTGAAGAGTAAGTGTGAGCCCTGGAATGATAATACAGGTTGAGCATTCCACGTCTGAAAATCTGAAACCCGAAATGCTCCAAAGTCTGAAACTTTTTGAATGCCAACATGATACTCAAAGTAAATGCTCCTTGGAGTATCTCAGATTTTGGATTTTTGGATCTGGAATGCTCAACCAGTAGGTATAATATAAATATTCCAAAATCAAAAGAGAATCCAAAATCTAAAATGCTTCTGGTCCCAACCATTTCAGATGAGGAATACTCAACCTGTATTAGGTTTTTTTTCAGGTATTAACATACATATGATTTAATGAAAACCTTCCTGAAGAGAGTTTTAACTATATTTCTACATATCAGTTATCTCTAAATGTACATACATATTTTTTACTAACAACATCTATATTTGGTGTATCCATACAACCAAGATCTCCTTGTAAGAATCCCTCTCAGCCATATTTATAGTAAGAGTAATCAAAGAAACAGGATTATGGATAAATAAACCAACAGAGAAGAGAAAGGAATTAGAGATTAGAAAGAATAGCCAAATTCTTAACAAAATAAGTACCAGAGAAATGGTTAGGTACAAAGGCAGTTTATTTTCAAGGTTAAGTGTTTAATGCAATCAGATATAATCTTTGCATGGAGGAGGAGAAAGGGACTTTTCATGTTATGTTGTCTAAACTTGAATAAAGAGATGTTGTCTAGAAATACCGAAAGGTATTTCAGTCTTTGCTTAAATGCTCCCAGAAGTAGCAGGTTGATTTCCTTGTAAGCAGTCTGTTCCATCCCACTGTAAAAGTAGGGAATAAAAATTAACAATTTAGCCAGGCGCAGTGGCTCATGCCTGTAATCCCAGCACTCTGGGAGGCCGAGGTGGGTGGATCACTTGAGGTTGGGAGTTTGAGACCAGCATGACCAACATGGAGAAACTCTGTCGCTACTAAAAAAATACAAAATTAGCTGGTATGGTGGTGTATGCCTGTAATCCCAGCTACTTGAGAGTCTGAGGCAGGAGAATTGCTTGAACCAAGGAGGCGGAGGTTGCAGTGAACCGAAATCATGCCATTGCACTCCAGCCTGGGCAACAAGAGCAAAACTCCATCTCAAAAAAAATTTAACAATTTAAGACTATAATGCTTTCAAATGGCCTATAACTATGTATTATGTGATGCTAATACAGCTGCTCAACATATTATTTAGTAGTTGCTCAATAAAATCTATTTCCAAGCTTTTCTGACATACAATAAAACTGTTTTCTACCCTTTTCTGTTATCAACAGTTTTTATACTATTCTCAACTGAGGCTGTAACATTAAAAAAATTTTTTTTTGAGACAGGGTCTCACTTTGTTGCCCAGGCTGGAGTACAGTGGCACAAGACAGCTCACAGCCGTGACCTTCTGGGTTCAAGTGGATCTTCCCACCTCAGCCCCCCAGGTAGCCGGGAGTATAGGCATGCACCACCTGCTTGGCTAATTTTTAATTTTTTTGTATAGATAGAGTCTCCCTATGATACCCAGGCTAGTAAAAAAAAAATTGAGAGCAGTTTTTTCACAATCTTTCACATGAGCAATATTAAAATAATTTTTTGGGAATTATAAAGGAGGAGTGTGTTTTCCATGATAGGTAATTTTTCATTATGGTCGGCAGAACTATCTTTAAGCTAATATGAATATGAACAAGCCTAACCCTGCTAGGATAAGAGGTAATGAGATAAACTTTGTGAGATCAGTATTTTCAAAACCAACTATAGACTTATACACAGTTAACCTGTAGTTTTGTGACTTTCTCCTTTAAGGCTGCCCTTGGTCTCCATTTTAATATCTTTTCTACAGTATAGAATGAAGGGCTTACAATACTAGGTAGCTATAGGAGTACATTTATTTATATAACAAACATTTATCAAGTATCAAATGTGCCAGGCATCATGCTAGATTGTAACCATAAAAAGTTGAGTACAACACACTGCCCTCTCTCAGGCAGGAAGACATCCATGAGAACAAATATTAGGAAATAGTGTTGACTCTGATCCATGTTCTGACTAGGTATAGCTTTAGCACAGAGGAGAGAATGATGGGGTTGGGGACAATAGGTCAGAGAGGTCTCAGCAAGAGTGATGATACTTGCGTAGGGCTGTGGGGGTGTTGGCCAGCTGGAAGACATTTATTCCACTTGATAGTTTAACCGAGCTAACTCTTATAGGGCTTATTCTTATTAAGTGTTTACTATGTGCCAGATATTGTCTTGATACTTTTTATGTAATAATGAATTTATTCTTTACAAGAATCCCATGAGGTCAAGGATGTCATTCTCATCACTTCATAGATTAAACTAATGCACAGAGAGGCTAAGAAATTCCCAACATCACACAGTTAATTAACTGGTAGAGCTAGACTTTGAACCAGGCCATTCTATTGCTAAAGCCCATGTCCTTAACCACTAAGCTATGCTGCATCTCAGTATTGATTGTGGTAATGTACAAAGAGATGGCTGGAGTAATCTTAGTCAAACATTGCTCTGGATTGTGAAAAGTTGGAAAGAACCCAGTTGTACAACAAGGACATTGGTTACTAAATTATCTATACAATGGAATATTCTGTAGCCATTAAAAATGTTGCAAAAGAATAATCAATGATGGAAAAAGATGTTCTGATCATTGATCTTTTTCAAAAACTACTAAAAAACAGTATGGTTTAATCTAAAGTATGTGTGGATGTTTGTGTGTGTGTGTGTGTCCATAGAGAAAAGACTGGAAAAATTTATTTATCCAACAAATATTTATTAAGGACTTACCAAGGACCTGGCCAAATCCTGAGGATACGACTGTGATCAAAACAGCCTGCCCTGGCTTATCCATTGCACTCCAGATGTGCTGACCCCTGCAATTTCTCCAAATGTGGGAAACTCGACTGCATAATTTGTGGTAGTGGGGGACTGTGTTCGCGAAAAAAAAAAAAACCGCCTCCCCTGTTAAAGCTTATAGTATCAGAGGAAGGACAAATGAGTGGTAGACAAGGCAAATATAGGAGTGTGACTAGTGCAGCAAGGGAAGAAGCACAGTGTGCTATGGGAGTAACTGAGATGGACGTCTCTCCAGGACTGTGAGTCACAGAAAGCTTACTAGAGGAAAGTATGCTTAAACTGAGACCTTAATAATAAGCAAGAGTTAACTAAGCTAACGGCACAACAGGCCAGAACAATTAGAAAAAATTCAGTTATGAATCGGTCCAAATGCTGTCCTTTTGCTCAAGATTATAATTGTATAACTTCACAAATTTGTTTTTATTTCACAAGGCTTATATTCCATAATTAGAAGGCCAACTGAATAATATATGTTCCATAATTAAAAGGCCAATTGAATAATATATGTTCCATAATTAGAATTCCATAATTAGGAGGCTAATTGAATAATAAAATGGGCTTTTTCTTTTCTTTTCTTTTTTTGAAACACTGGCTTACTCTGTTGCCCAGGCTGGAGTACTGCAGTGTGATCATGGCCCACTGCAGCTTCCACCTCCCTGGGCTCAGGCGATCCTCCCACCTCACCCTCCCCAGTATCTGGGACTACAGGTGTGCACCAACATGCCCAGTTAATATTTTGCATTTTTTTGTAGAGACAGAGTTTCACCATGTTGCCCAGGATGGTCTCAAACTCCTGGGCTCCAGCATTCTGCCCGCCTCAGCCTCCCAAATTGTTGGGATTAGAGGCAATGAGCCACCACACCAGGCCTAAATAGGCTTTTTTCTAAAGTGATGCTAAATTGAGTATGAAGTGCTAATTGTCACAATGTAACATTTATATTAAGCTTTTTTCACACTGAACTTACACCAAATTATATGTAAAGTTTTACATGAAAGATACCAGAATTTTTATTTCTTTCATAATATCCATAGGAGAGCTATTACAATGCCCAGCATATACTAGGTACTTAATAAATGTTGGTTCATTTCTAGATCTAAAGTGAGAAGTTTTCAAATTTATTTTCTTTCTGATGATTTGGAAAACAAAGTCTTTGATAGAGAAATGCCATAATTCAAGCTAAACTAATTCTTTATTTAAAAATATGATAGCCCTACACCTGTGACTTTAAAACTAGCTCATTTTGGTCAAGGGACATGAACAGATACTTTGCAAAAGGTATATAAACAGCCTTGAAACATATGAAGAAATGCTTATCATCACTAATCATCAGAGAAATGCAAATCAAAAGCACAGTGGGATAAAACACACCAATCAGAATAACTATTATTAAACAGTCAGAAAACAATAGCTGCTTAATGAGGCTGCTGAGAAAAGGGAGTGTTGGCAGGAATGTAAATTAGTCCAGCCACTGTGGAAAGCATTTGGGAGATTTCTCAAAGAAATTAAAACAAAGCTACCATTTGACCTAGCAATTCCATTACTGGGTGCATGCCCCAAGGAGAATAAATAATTCTACCAAAAAGATAAATGTACACATATATTTATCACTGCACTATTCACAATAGCAAAGACATGAAATCAACCCAGGTGGCCATCAATAGTAGATTGGGTAAAGGAAACATGGTACATATACACCATGGAATACTACACAGCCATAAAAAAGAATGAAATCATGTCCTTTGCAGCAATGTGAGTGCTGGAGGCCATTATCCTAAGGGAATTAATGTAGAAACAGAAAACCAAAACCACATATTCTCACTTGTAAGTGGGAGCTAAACATTGGGCACATACGGACATAATTATGGGAATAATAGACACTGCTGACTACTAGAAGGGGTAGTGAGGGGAGGGTGGGTTGAAAACCTACCTGTTGGGTACTGCACTCACTACCTAAGTGACAGGATCTGTACCCCAAACTTCAGTATCACGCAATATTCCCATGTAACAAACTTGCACATGTACCCCTTGTGTCTAAAATAAATGTTGACAATTTTTTAAAGTGGCTCATTTTAATGTATGATCATTAATTTTAGGTTATCTATAAAGAGGATAATACAATAGGGTAACTACACAATATAGATACTAAAAGACAGAGAATGGCACACCTGTTGACAACCAGCATGCCCACTACCCTTTTTGAGCCTAAATCACCTTGATGTAGAAGCAGGTTTGGATGGGAAAGCTTTCATATCCGACTGTAGGCTGAGTTAGGTGCCTATTCTCAATGTGCTCCTAGGATACTGTGTATACCTCTATCATAACATTTATTAACTGTCCAAATTGGAGTAACATGTTTTCACACTTCTTCTCTAGTGGAGATGGAACCTTAAAAGGGTAGGGGCTATGTCTTGATGCTCAGCTCAGTGTCTGGTATATAACAAGCACTCATTATATAGTTATCAAATGAGTCAAAGTAGATACTAATGCCGTTCCTTTGCCTAGAGGAACAAATGATCAGGATTGTATGAAATCTTCATTTATGTAACGTAGATGTATCAAAATCTTAGGTTCCTCAAATCCAAGAGAAAGAAAATCTATGATTTTTTAAAGACAGCCTTGCCATATCCCAGTGCTCTCTTGACCTAAAGTTGAAATGTATATATTAATTGAAACACATACAGTTCTATTAAGTGTTCTAGTAATGTGTTAATTATATACCGTTCTATCTTTCCTTCTCCTATTCAGGACTTGTGCCATTCTCATTGCAATGAGTCTGTCATCCAGAAGAAGATTACAACTATTATCAACTGCTTTATTAATTCCAATATTCCACCAGCTTTACAAATTCACATTCCAGTAGAGCAAGCCCAGAAGATTATTGAACACCGGAAGGAATTAGGACCATATGTATTTAGAGAGGCACAGGTAAAAGATCAGGGCATGTGGCTAAGCATATTTTAAAATAGATTGACAATCTTTTCATTATTTACTTATTTTGAGATGTAGTCTTGCCCTGTCGCCCAGGCTGGGGTTCAATGGTGCAATCTCCGCTCACTGCAACCCCTGCCTCCCAGGTTCAAGTAGTTCTCCTGACTCAGCCTCCCAAGTAGCTGGGATTACAGGCACATGCCACCATGCTGAGCTAATTTTTTTTTTTTGTATCTTTAGTAGAGATGGGGTTTCACCACGTTGGCCAGGCTGGTCTCAAACTCCTGATCTTGTGATCTGCCCACCTCAGCCTCCCAAAGTGCTGGGATTACAGGCATGAGCCACTGCACCTGGCCGACAATCCTTTTAAAGATAGATATCCCTTCTAAATGCAGGAGTTGAAGCAAAACAAACAAAAACAGATAGATATCCTTTTGGGCTGGGCATGGTGGTTCACGCCTGTAATCTCAGCACTTTGGGACTCTGAGGCAGGCAGATTATTTGAGCTCAGAAGTTTGAGACAAGCCTGGGCAACATAGTGAAACTCTGTCTCTTAAAAAAAAATCTTAAAAAAAAGTAAATAAAAATTAAAAAGATAGATATCCTTTTAAAGCTTGTAAATTATTTATATTTGACAAGGTTCCAATCCTCCCAATACTGGGACTTACTCTATTTAATTTAAATAATCTTTGCATATGCCACTGAAATATAAAAAGCTAGTAACTTACATGCAAATGTTTTTCATGATCATATACAGCAAATAAAATTAAATATTACCATTTGGCTTTCCATGGTTACCATTTTTGTTTTTAACTTGTTAAACTCTAGCTAATTCCTCCTTCCTTTCCCACCATTCATATTTCCTTTTAAAATATTTGCTACTACACAAATGTGTAAAATATGTGTGCCCCAAGATTTGTGTATTTTTAAAGATTGGAATATTCACATAGCTCATAAAATAAGTGAGAGGAGATTTAAGTACTCTACCAACATAAAGTATACAAACTCATGAAAGGAAAATCATGTCTGTTAACCTGCTCAAGTTACTTCTTTTTAAGATAAATAATAGAAAACAGTGACTTGGTGAACATAATTTATTTGCATTTTAAAAAGGCTTTTAGTGATGTTGTTCCTAAAAAATGATTAAGAAAAATAAATTATAATAGGGGTAATAGGAAAGGCCATGTCATGAATGAAGTGATATGAAACAGAGATTTAGGGTATTATTGCCCTTAAGCATGGAAAAAGGCGATTATTTTTACATTCATTTGTGAACCAGCTGTGTTCTAAGTCCTCTAAGGAACTAAAAGTAGACTAACAATCCAAATTATGCATTAAAATAGGCAGAAATATAGAGGAATGATTGAGGATGTGCTACAGAGAAATGGTGAAAACATGGTGTCAGAATGGTAACATCTGTTCATGAAAAGACCCTAGAGATAGCTTAGCCTAGCCTGTGGTTACCAGGCCTGGACTTACCCATCAATATCAAAGGCCTTGAATCTGACCATAAATGTCTGGAGCTGCTGATACCGGTTGGTTCCGGTATACTCTTCAGGGATTGCAACCAAAGAAGTTTATTGGAGTCCTCTCGCCTATGACTTCTACCTGATTTTCTAAAAGGCAGTCCTAGATATATCTTAAATATGGATGTTAGAGCATCTAAAAATAAATAATCTTTATTTAGGGGCCTCATCCCACTGAATCTGTTGTTATTCCTGTTTTCCCAAGGAAGCTTAGAGAATGGCAAGATACAAGCCACAGATCTGGTTGGCCATCTCCATGTCTTCCCATTCCTTCATTTCTTTGCCTCCATTATCTAATCCGTTCCTAAAACTTGGATTTGGAACAGGTCAGGGCTTGTGGCTAAGAGATCAGGGCATGTGGCTAAGCATATTTTAAAACAGATTGACAGACCTTTTGTAGATATCCTTTTGGGCTGGGCATGGTGGCTCATGCCTGTAATCCAAGCACTTTGGGAGGCTGAGGTCTCCTTGTTATCTGTCATTCTATCCACTCCTCCATTCGACTACCTCACTTTAGATCTGTAGCATGACTCATATGTATTACAGAAACTCCCTGCCTCTGGGTTCTCTACAGATCATCCAACTCAGGGCAGACAGAGCAACCCTTTTCCAATGTATATCTGATCGTGTCACTTCTCTGCTTAAAATAGTTTAATTGCAGCTGGGCACACGGGCTCATACCTCTAAGTAATCCCAGCACTTTGGGAGGCCAAGGCAGGGGGATTGCTTGAGGCCAGGAGTTCAAGACCAGCCTGGGCAATATAGTGAGATCTTGTCTCTACAAATAATAGGCTTTTGTTGTTGTTGTTTTGTTTTATTTTATTTATTTATTTTTTTGAAACAGAGTCTCACTCTGTCGCCAGGCGCCAGGCTGGAGTGCAGTGGCACAATCTCGGCTCACTGAAACCTTCACCTCCCAGGTTTAGGCAATTCTCCTGCCTCAGCCTCCTGAGTAGTTGGAACTACAGGTGCGCACCACCACGCCCAGCTAATTTTTGTATTTTTAGTAGAGTTGGGGTTTCACCATGTTGGTCAGGATGGTCTCGATATCTTGACCTCATGATCCGCCCTCCTCAGCCTCCCAAAGTGCTGGGATTACAGGCTTGAGCCACCGCACCTGGCCAAATAATAGTTTAAAAAATATTTTGGATTCTTCCCATTGCTCTCAGAATGAAGCCCATACTCCTAGATATCTCTCTAGCTACATCTTTTACCATACTCTGCCATCTCTGCCCTAGTCTAATTGAAATAATTGTAGTTTCATAACTGGCCCTTACTACTTTCTGTCCTGAGCTCTTTGCAGTATCAACTCTCCCTTGTTTTTATCCCTGTCATAACACTTATCACACTAAATTGAAAGTGATTATTCTCATGTCTGATGGTCCCATTAGATTGTAACCTCTTTGAGGGCAGGGAATGGTTCTTATTTATCTTTGTGGCCCAAATGTCAGGCATAGAGAAGGCATTGTTTGGACACATAAATGAATGATATGAGACCAGATCTGTCGTAACAGAAACAAGTAAGATCAAATTGGAAATGAGAGCAAAGTTGTGCAAAAGGGCTGAATAGTAAATTTAAAATTGCTAACTGTTTTAGCATTGGTATCAGCGTAACTTCTGTCTATTCCTCACTCCCACTCTCAATAGCCTGAAAGTTTGCATAACTCAGCCAAATTTTCACTGGCCCCTTTTGCTCATACTAAAGCCATTACTTATCTGCTGGCAGTGAGTAAAGCAGTTCTATATTTATTAAAACATTTTCTTATCCACAGTTTGGTTATCTTTAATATTACACAGGTACAGGGTAATTTTAATTAACAATACATATTAACCTACAATCTCAATTGCAACTTTTAACCACAGAGCAGTTTTATGCCTTCTATTGAAAAATTGTGTCCTAATTGGGTGACTTTTACTAGAAAGCCTTCTAAATGGAAATATATATATTCAAGAACTGGGAGTGTCTCAAGTTTTGAAAAGATAACTGGGAAGTTTGATTAATAGAAGAGGAGAAGTATTTAAGTTCATAATAAAAACTACCATGATCCCTTAACATTGGAACAGGGGATTACTTAATTAAATGTGTGGCAGGTAAATGTAAATGAAAATATCTTAAAAGCCTGCATTTCATCAAATAAAGCATCTCTAGATTTTACATTTATACTCCCAAGAGGCCATTGAATTCAATAACAAAACTGTATTTTAAAAGGAGTGAATAATTTTAGTATTACTAATAACATTCATGTATGGAAAAGAGGAGTAATGAAATATGCCGTTTCACTACAGCATTTATTTTTTAAAGATTCCTCTTTTCCCCTATAAGTTGGCTTGGAGCCTAATAGGATGCTTCATTTTCTCCAGGGCATTAGGTAAAGGCCATTCCTAGCAATAAGATGTTGGACTTGATCTGATGTGGCAAGTCCTACCTTCTTGGAAGTAATGTATGCCTCTGGAACTAATGGAAAAACTTGGCATGAGAATTAGAGCAACTATTCTTATCTCTATAAATATCATAATTAATCACTTAAAGTATCCTCATAGAAAGCATTTGTCCAGGATACCGTTCTGCTTTTTAAATGTTACTTTTCTTGCTTGTACATAAAAGAGAGATTATATCATTTAAAAGTTACTCAAGATTTATTCTTAGATCTGCAGCTTTGTTTAAGAGCTTTTCCAGAGGCAAAATGGTATTTCCTTTCTCTAAAAGAAAGAAAAGAGGGAGGGAGGAGTTTCCTTGATGAACTAAATTTTTGGAATACTTGCATAAAACAGCAGAGTGTGTGGCAGATCAACTAGTATATATTTTAAAAGAAAACATAAATTTCTTATTTTAAAAGACCTAATGGATTCTTTGTTAATACAAACAATTGGTTAGGGAAACATAAAGAATAAAGTGACTTTTAAGTATATTTAGTGTATTTTTTTTTTAAAAGAAAGACTTCTCATTGGTAATAAAAACCATTGATGATAAGCATGTGCCAAGCAAAACTATACCAAGATGTCTGGAGACAGTAAGTTGGAGGAAACATGGTGTATATTAAAGATAGAATAGTTCATCTATGATTATGATGAATAGAGTTTAAATTGGTACATTTGTATAAAATTATAATCTGAGACTTGGTTTTTTATACAGATGACAATTTTTGGGGTTCTGTTTAAATTCTGGCCTCAGTTCTGTGAGTTTAGGAAGAACTTAACAGATGAAAATATTATGAGTGTTTTAGAGAGAAGACAAGAATATAATAAGCAGAAAAAAAAATTGGCAGTCCTAGAAGACGAAAAATCTGGAAAGGTGAGACAAGATTATTTTGGATTTTATCAGACTTTTAAAAAGTTGTGAAATATGTATGTGAATTATAGAGTAATTCTGGGTGGGTTATGTAGAGAGAAGTTATGGAATACGGATATTAGTGGATTTTAAGCCTTTAGTCAGAAGCTTTGGACTTTTTCGGAATTCCTCTAAATTCATCTCAGATGTCATCTCTTCTATGTGAAGGCTTCCTTGACTCTCTGTGGCAATGCAAGCAACTTGTATCTGCTGCAGAAACATTCCTCCCCCTTGTAGAGCATGCTTTAGATAGTCCTATGGTTAAGTTTTTGTGTCTGTCATCTTCGTTGGACTAAGATCCTCAATGATAGTATCTGCCTTATTCATCCATGTTTTATAAGCCCTTACACTAGTGTCCAGCACATGCTCAATTATTGTTTATTGAATAAATCAGGAAATGAATGAACAAATATTATATACTGGCAGGGGCAACACTTTCAATATTAAAATTACAGAATGATATGTTGTGAAATTTGTAAATGAGTCACAAATTGGCCAGCTTCCCCATTTGTCTACTATCTGTTCGTTCATTCATTCATTCATCTCTCTCTCTCTCTCTCTCCCCCTTATACTTATCCATTTTAATTAAGAAGGGGTAATTGCTCCCAAATAATGTGTTTCATCCTATTTATAAGCTTATGCCTATTTTATTTTTTTTAAATAAATGTAAAAGACACCAAATGACACAAAGGTAACATCATGAATACTCACATTTATTTGTGCAGGCCAAAACACTTTTTAAAGTTTTGCTTTATTTTTTCTTTTCCCCATTAGAAATAAAACATTGCAGATAGAGTAAGGTCTAGTAACCTCAGCCCTGAATTCTATAAACCTCCCTATACCTAGAAGCAGTCATTAAGTTTCAGATATATTTGTCCAGCTCTTTTTAAAGACAATATTTCATGCATGTGAATGCCTTCATAAACAATACAGATTACTATTCTGTATGTATTTTAACTTACATAAATGGTATCATATTGTATTAGTCTGCTCAGTCTGCCATAAAAAAAAGCATGTTCATTCCTTTTATTTTATTTCTTGAGATGGAGTCTCGCTGTGTTGCCTAGGCTGCAGTACAGTGACACAATCTCTGCTCACTGCAACCTCTGCTTCCCAGGTTCAAGTGATTCCTGTGTCTCAGCCTCCCGAGTAGCTGGGACTATAGGTGCATGCCACCACATCAGGCTAATTTTCATATTTTTAGTACAGACAGAGTTTCACCATGTTGGCCAGGCTGGTTGTGAACTCCTGATCTCAAGTGATCCACCCGCCTCGGCCTCCCAAAGTGGTCAGATTACAGGCATAAGCCATGGTGCCCAGCCACGGTCATTCCTTTTAATCAGCAAATACACTTCTAGAAATTTATTCTAAAGAAGATAATCGGCTGAGTATGGTGGCTCACACCTGTAATCCTAGCACTTTGGCAGGCCAAGGTAGGAGGATCGCTTGAGCCTAAAAGTTGGAGACCAGCCTGGGCAGCATAGCAAGACCTTGTGTCTACAAATAATTTATAAATAAATAAATGAGAGAATCATAAAAATGCACGAAGGTGTATATACACAGCATCATTTATAATAGTAAAAAGTTGAAAATGACTGAAATTTCTTTTCTTTTTTTTTTTTTTTGGTCATCTAATTATTTTAATGGCAATATACACTATCATTTGGATATGAAAACTCAAGGACAAGTTCATCCTATGAAATTCTAGGCCTTGGGTCTTCTCAAATTTGTGCCCCACTGGCAAAATATCTTTTCCTTTACAGAATATAATATAACCCTATCCAGCTACACAGGAAGTTGAGAAATAAAATACATTCACAGGATTCCCATTAGTAAAGCTAGAGTGAATTGTGTTGTTGATAATATCACCAGGTTAACTAAGGATTATTAGTAATAAGAAAAGAGTACTTTTAAAATTCTGTCACCACTGCAAACAGATTTATCAGATGCTGGTTCAACAATATAGAATAATCTTAATATGACAAGTTTCTAATATAATGCCAATATATTAATATTATTAATACCATCTATGCATAGTGACTACATTTTAATGTCTTTTCTTTGGGGCTTTTTTTTTTTTTGAGACAGAGTCTCGCTTTGTTGCCCAAGCTAGAGTGCAGGGGTGTGATCTTGGCTCACTGCAACCTCCTCCTCTTGGGTCCAGGCAATTCTCCTGCCTCAGCCTCCTGAGTAGCTAGAATTACAGACTCGCATCACCACGAATGGCTAATTTTTGTATTTTTTTTGTAGAAATGGAGTTTCACCATGTTGGCCAGGCTGGTCTCAAACTCTTGACCTCAAGTAATCTGTCCACTTCGGCCTCCCAAAGTGCTGGAATTACTGGCGTGAGCCACTGTGCCATGCCTTTTTTTTTTTTTTTTTAAAGACAGAGTCTTGCTCTGTCACCCAAGCTGGAGTGCAGTGGTGCGATCTCACCTCACTGCTGTTTTGATCACTGCAACCTCTGCCTCCCAGGTTCAAGCAATTCTCCTGCCTCAGACCCCCAAGTAGCTGGGATTACAGATGTGTGCCACCATGCCTGGCTAATTTTTATATTTTTAGTAGAGATGGGATTTCGCCTTGTTGGTCAGGCTGGTCTCAAACTGCTGACCTCAAGTGATCCACCCATCTCGGCCTCCCAAAGTGTTGGGATTACAGGTGTGAGCCATTGCTCCCAGCCTTATATCCTTTCTTTATATGCAGTATTAATCTTTTTTTTCTCATTACGATTGTATTATAAGCATTTTCTACGTTAAACATTCTTCGTGAATGTAGCATTTTATGACTCGATAATGTTTCATTCAAGGGTTATTTAACCAAATGTTTAAATTGAAACGCTTTTATCTCACTGTAGGTATGCTGTTGTAATATTAATCTTGTTGGATAAAATCACCCCTCCCCAACCCTAGATCATCACAAAAGATTTGGGTTACTTCATGAAACTATACATTTTAATATGTGATTACTGCTCAAAGGGTGTAACCATTTTAAGGCATTCAATACATTTACAAATTAGTCTCTCATGTGAGTACTAACCAGGCTCCATTCTGCTTAGCTTCAGAGATCAGACAAGATATAAATCATTCTATTAAAAAGTGTATGCCAATTTAAAATGATCGGCAGTGTAAATTGACAGAAAATACCCATTTTACTACACTGTTGTTACTATGCATATTTTTTTTTATTATTATACTTTAAGTTCTGGAATACATGTGCATAACATGCGGGTTTGTTGCATAGGTATACTGGTACCATGGAACTGCTAAGTTCATTTTATCAAGGAACTTTTTAAGTAACCTTTTATCAAGGTTATTTGGTTCCTTGTATTGAAACATGCTCCTTTAGCTCAGAGGAGTTTGTTATTACCTACCTTCTGAAGCCTACTTCTGTCAGTTTGTCAAACTCATTCTCCATCCAGTTTTTTGCCCTTGCTGGAGAGGGTTTGCAATCCTTTGGAGGAAAAGAGGCATTCTGGTTTCAGTATTTTTGCATCGTTCTTTTCTCATCTTTGTGGATTTATCTACCGTTGATCTCTGATGCTGGTGGCTTTTCAGTGGGGTTTTTCTGTGGGTTCCTTTTTTTTTTTTAATTTTTTGTGTCTATATTTTTTTATTGCATTTTAGGTTTGGGGGCACATATGAAGTACATACAAGATTGTTGCATAGGTACACGCATGGCAGTGTGATTTGCTGCCTTCCTCCCCATCACATATATCTGGCATTTCTCCCCATGTTATCCCTTCCCAACTCCCCACCAAAAAGCTTGTTTATGCAGACTCATCTCAATGCTGACCCTCTGTCTTTGATGGCAAGACTGCTCTACACTTCCTGGTGTGAGAGTCAAGGAACACCTTCCACAAAGGGAATGTTATGCCCTGGTTTCAGGTAGAAAAAGAGAGAGCAGAGGATTCATCCTGCATCTGCTGATTTTCAATTGTTTTCAGCCCAGAATAAACCATATGTCAAAGTGGCATATGTTGGGGTGGCATATTCTGGACCCCTTCAATCATGTGGGTCAGTATTTGCCAAGATATCTTTACTGAAATTCTAGCCTTGTAATCTTTACTTGACCATGGAAAAAGAATTCCCAACTAACTGCTCATCAGGTAATTCAAAAAAGCTCTGAGTTGTGCTGCAGTAGAGAAATCTGTTTAACTTGGTTTCATTCCTATGAAACATGAAAAGATCAACATCATGAGTAATTAGGGAAGTGTAAATTGAAAATACAAACACCTATGAGAATGGCTAACATTAAAAAGAAAGAACTGGCAATACCAGGTGTGAATGAGGATGCCAAGACCTGAGCTCTCCTGCATTGCTGGTTGGAGAGCTGTGGGGAATTCACCAGGAAACTCATGGTAGACGAGGGGAAGGTTTGCTATGCAGATTTAAGTCAGCTCCTGCTTCATTGATGAGAGTCTCCAGTGACTTCCACGCATCCTTCTTGTCCTGATACTGAGAGGGAGACACTTTTACAAGCAGAGATTTCCTATATAGATGTAGATTTCCTCTACACATGGATCTGTTTTCAGATTAGAACTCTTGTGTCTCCAGTTTCTCAAAATACTCAGCTCAAAAATAATCCTTATGCCCAAGAAGCATAACTTGGGGTGGCATATTCTGGTCTCCCATAGTCATACTTTAAGATGGCATGTTCTGGTCTAAATGGTCAGAGAAGACCTCACTAAGAAATTGAAATTTAAGCAAAAACTTGAAGGAGATGAGGAAGAAAGTCATGTGGCTATTTGTGGGAAGAATGATCTGGGCAAAGGGAAAAGAGGTGCAAAGGCCCTGAGGCAGGTACCTGCCTGACTTTTCCAAATGAAAATCCCTAGAACAGGGGGCTGGACACCTAGATTCCTGTCCTAGCTCTACAGATTATTTCTCCCACATGAGCCCATTTTCCTCATCTGTTAAATTAAGGCATTCAGCAAGGAGGTAACCGAGACCCTTCTTCCAGCTTGACCCTTAGATTCTGAATGCCCTCTCCTTTTGAGACTGCCATTTGCATTTCTGCCCATATGACCCGCTGGTCATGCTCACAAACCCAAGATTCACCCTTTCTCCATCCACTCAAAATAAGTTGAAGGAAACCAGCCTTTGCTGATCTTTTTATCTGCGTTTGACTCTGTTATGGTAATACCATCTTGTCAGCACCTTTTAAAAGAAATCCAATAATCTCGCTGAGTTGAAATTACCCCATCCCTTCAACCCTCAATTGCGAAGTCAACCAGGCTGACAGATACTTTTTTCCCCTACTTCTAAGATGCCATCCATTATGAGATACTCTATCAATTTAATAGCAGCATTTCCGTGGGAGAAGGAAAGAAGGAAGGAAGATGGATTAGAAAGAAAGAAGGGGGAGAGGAAAAGGAAGAGGGGGGAGGAGAGAGAGAGAGAGAGAGGCATATCTTACTGTGTGTCTTCTTAAATGACTTTCAAATTCATGTATCCATGCCAGTATATGCTGTTTTCATTACCAAAGTCTAACTCTGGCTTGTTTCATTATCAGAGACTAAATGTTCTTCCACATGATTTTGGACATCCGCAGTTACTCACAGCCGTATGGAGAATGCCACTTTCAACCATGCTAATGAGCTTGGCCTCTTTAGCACACTTAACACTGACAATCTAATTTGAGGGCATCATAGAGAATCCTAGTAGTTTATTGGCATTTCCTCTTCAGCTAAACTTATAATTTTGTTTTTCCTTATTTTAAAGATAAACATTAAGCAGCTTCTTTTGAAAATCACTAGAAGCTTTTAAAGATTTTGGAGCCCGAATAATAGCTTTTTTTTTTTAATGATGCATGAAGTAGTCATACCAATTTCCCCTTGTTTTGAAAATTATAGAATTTACTCTGTGCAGTGGGGCAATGTGTAATGCCTGGCATGTGCCAGGCAATCTTTTGCACACATGGTGACTTTTGCTCCAGTACAGTAAAGCAGAGTTATCTTTGTGAAAGACACTTTCAGTGGCAAGTAGGGACATGAATCTAAGTTAACAGTGTGCTGTGCCGCCAATGAAAATAACAAAACAGAAGTGACAAAATGGATGAACAGATAGTTCCGCGAAGATGGTGGCATAGCCACAGGTAAGGCAGGCCACATTGGCACGTCACTCCTCTGCACAGCTGCTGGAAAATTTTTTTGACAGGGCATACATTACATATCCCAATTTCATAAATGCTAACATGTGAAAAAATAAAATGAGTCTTCAACTAGAGGAAATATGACAGTTTTCAACAATCTCAAGGCCTTGGGAGTTTCAGATACCTTGCAAAGCTGGGGCCAAGTCCGTCAGCTAAAAATTTGTGTATTCTTCTTCCCTTTCTGTCCTTACAACTCCATCTCCAATCCTAACCCTGAGATAAGAGAGTTCAAATCCCAGCTTGGAGGGGAACCCATTCTAAAAAGGAAGAAGACAGAAGTTAAGCTTATCTGAAGCTCCCTGCCTGAACTGCTGTTAGGTTAATTTCTTCTAGCTCAGACGTCACTTTCTGAAGGCTTACAGGAAAACTGTGCTAAGAGACGGAAGCTTTCTTTCCCAGGGCCTTGAACTTCCTTTGAATCAGTAATGGCGTGGCTATTGTGAAACACCAACTTGAATCTAATCAAGGAATTCAAAATTAATCCTATCCAAGAATTTGCAGCTTTGTGTGCTCATGTGTGTGGTTATTTTGCTTTGGGTGGGAGGTTTTCCCCTTCTTTTTAATAGTTATAAAGCAAACAACCTTTCCATTGTGGTTAAAAGTCCTCACACAAAAGCCCGTCCTTTTCTGTTTTACTAGGAAGAGTTGTGCCTTGCCGCCTCTGAAACAATTCCCAGCCAGACCTTTAAAATAAAGAGCAAATCCCTCAATCCAGAAATTCTGGGAAATAAATAACAAGAACCTATGCAGGAGGGCAAAGCCAAGCCGAGCCAAGATGCAGATGTCTCTGGAAGAAATTTACTCAAAGCTCTGGAAGAAAGTCACTGTGTCTGAGTTCAGTGTCCCTCTGGCTCAAAGCCCCAAGGTGAGAGTGAACAGGCCCAGAGTGTGTCTCAGGCGGTCCGATGCCCCTGCTGGCACTCCCAGCCCTGCACACACACTGGAACCAGAAGATGAAGCAAACAGGACCTCAGGCTTCTGCCCCCCCAGCCCTTGCCCTCCCTTCTGGAGCCACTCTGGTTACTGGACAGTGAAGAACCCATCCCTGGCTGGGCATGGTGGCTCATGCCTATAATCCCAGCACTTTGGGAGGCGGAGGTGGGTGGACTGCCTAAGCCCAGGAGTTAGAGACCAGTCTGGCCAGCATGGTGAAACCCTGTCTCTACAAAAAATTCAAAAATTAGCCAGGCGTGGTGGCGTGCATCTGTAATCCCAGCTACTCCGGCGGCTGAAGTGGGAAGATTGCTTGAGCTTGGGAGGCGAAGATTGCAGTGAGCTGAGATTGTGCCACTACACTCCAGCCTGGGTGACAGAGTGAGACCCTATCCTCCTCCCTGCCTCCTGCCAAAAAAAACCCAAGAATACTGCCCCCACCACCACCTACTGAGACAGCTAGAAACCTTTTCCTCTCATTTCTGGCCATGAAATCTTCCACATGTAACCCCTCTCTCAGCACAAAGGCGTTCAGATAAACCTGACTTACCCAACATGACTGCTTTGACGGGAAAAGGCCTCATTTTTGACGTCGCCGAACGTCGCTGCACAGCACACAGAAGCCTTGGGCTTTTCCACCCACCGTCAGGCCCATCAGTACCCGCAGTCCTTCCCTGGGAGCCACTGCGGCAAGTGGAAAAATGCATTTGGAAGAGCAGATGTCTGATCTAAATAAGGAGTCATCACTGCTTCACAGTGACATGCAAGTGAACCTTTTATATCTGCTTATGTTAAATAACCCGTCTTCCAGCAGTCTTCTTAAAGTAATGACTGACTTTTGAAATAGATGCTGATATTTCTTTAGCAGATTTTGTCCTCAGGTTCTCTTGTGATCAGTGACACAGCCACAGTCCCTGTTGGATGGCAAATGTCTTCAAACATTTTGTGCAAATTACATATGTATCATGAATTTCCTGAGTGCCGAAAGACAGAAATACTTTTTTCACTGAGCATGCATGCAGTTTTTAAAAGCTCATTTTGGCAAAATTATTTATCATAAAAGAAAAAATGAATTACTAAATAATGGTGTAGGTACATTCTGTGTTAGTCAGGGTTCTCTAAAGGGACAGAACTAATAGGACATATAAATATATGAAGGGGAGTTTATTAAGGAGTATCAACTTACATAATCACAGAAGCCCACAATAGGCTGTCTGCAAGCTGAGAGGCAAGGAAGCCAGTCCAAGTTCCAAAGATGAAGAACTTGAAGTCTGATGTTCCAGGGCAGAAAACGTCTAGCACGGCAGAAAAATGTGGGCTGGGAGGCTAAGCCAGTCTAGTCATTTCATGTTTTTCTGCCTGCTTTTATCCTAGCCATGCTGGCTGCTGATTAGATGGTGCCCACCCAGATGAAGGGTGGGTCTGCCTTTCACAGCCCACTAACTTAAATGTTCATCTTCTCTGGCAACACCCTCACAGACACACTCAGAATCAATACTTTGCATCCTTCGAGCCAATCAAGTTGACACTCAGTATTAACCATCACATATACTTTATAAAAAAAAGACAAAACCGTTGTAGCTCAGCAGAAGGACTTTGTGTGTGTGCTGTGGAAGAACTGCTCAGCTTTTCTTTTCTGCACATATTTCATATGCAACTAACCTATCATTTCTCATGTTTCCCACTGACCCTGCCACATAGCCATGTGACGGTATTATACATCTCATGGGCCATAGCACAGAACACACAATCCAACTGACTGGCACACCAAATGGCTTGCAGGAGCAGAGGCATCAAATATTAATACCTCTCCAGCTAGGCCTGCAGGCTTGAAGGAGTTATCTATCCCTTGACACTTGTGTCCGAAAGCACACTTTATTTGCAATCATCCCACATCCTGTGCTTAAAAAGGAGATATTTGTTATGCTGTGTCTGGAAAAGTTCAGGGAAAAGAGCAACATCACTTGTCAACTTTTGGATTTAATCACACATGGAAGTGAGAACTGTTTTCCCTGCACATGCATCTCACGCTCTACTAGAAAAGACCAGGGCAGGAGCTAGAGTAAAAGCAGAGGTCTACCAAGCCTATCCAGGTTCATCTAATGCAACCATAAATACAAATACATGATCAATTTTCTTTCTAAGATAGGGTCTCACTGTGTTGCCCAGGCTAATCAGGCAATGCACGATCACAGATCACTGCAGTATCAATCTCCCAGGCTCAAGCTTCCCTCCTACCTCAGCCTCCCAGATAGCTGGGACTGCAGATGCACACTTTGCTTAATTTTGTATTTTTTTGTAGAGACAGTGCCCCACTATGTTGTCAGTCTTGAACTCAAGACCCACTTTGGCCTCCCAAAGTGCTAAGATTATAGATGTAAGCCACCATACCTGGACTTATATGACCAATTTTTCAAAATGATCCATGTATATTTGAAAATAAAATATATTCTCTGTTATTAGGGCATAATGTTGAATATGTGTAAGGTCTACTTTATTATTATTCAAACAATTTTATTTTCTTCCCATTCAATCTGTCTTGTACTGGTTGGAATGTTAAAATCTCCTATTATTAATGTGTTTAATATTCTATTTCTATTCTCACTTTGTGTGATTTCTGTTTTATATTGGTGGTTGCTGTGTTATTTGGTGCATAGATATTCATAATTATTGTACATCTACTGTGAAACCTGGTTTTCAGTACTGAATAGTGTATTTCATTGTCTCATTTAAGGCTTTTTGGCCTGCATTAACTCATCTGATATAAGAATCACTATCCTACCTTATTTTTTTATTTTCTGGTGTATCTTCACCAGCTTTTTATATTTTTGGCCATTTGAATCACTATGTTTGAGATATGTCTATTAAATATTGCATGGCATCAGATTTTGCCTTGTGGGCCAATTTGAGAATTGGTTTATTCATCACTACAACAAGAAAAGAGAATAAACTAGTAAAGGCCAATCTATTTATTGGTATGACTCATATATTTGGTCTTAAGTGTCATATTATTTTATAATTACTGCATGTGACATACATACTGTATTTCCTTCTTTAATTGGCATATTTTATTTGCTATTTATTTTTTTCATTTCTTTTGAGATTTCAAAATGTTTGTATGTTTGTTCCAGTGGTTGCCTTTGTATTTATTCAATTTTAATCCCTTTTAATTTCCTATTCTTCTTACTGAAAATTCTACTGTCTGGTATGACCATTTACACTCTTCTCCTTCATCCATTATCTATGTAACTATTAATTCTACTTCTCTACTTTCTTCTCTCTTCCTCAATTCCCCTCTATTTTCATTTTGATTGCATAATTTTTGCTTTTTAGAACATATTATATATATATATATATAAAATACTCTTTAATCCATGTCCTCACTCATGTTTTAGCTATAAAATTAAAAATATTAAATTCTCACCCTGCAATACACACCACTGTATTAGTTCATTTTCAGACTGTTATGAAGAAATATCTGAGACTGGGTAATTTTTGAAGGAAAGAGGTCTAACTGACTCACAGTTCCACAGGGCTGGGGAGGCCTCAGAAAACTTACAATCATGGCAGAAGGGGAAGCAAACACATCCTTCATCACACAGTGGCAGAGAGAAGTGCAAATCAAAGTTAGAAAAGCCCCTGATAAAAGCATAAATCTCATCAGAACTCACTATCACAAGAGCAGCATGGGGGAACCATCCCCATGACCTAATCACCTGCCAGGAGGTTCTTCCCCAAACGTGGGGATTACAGTTTGGATTACAATTCAAGATGAGATTTGGGTGGAGCACAGAGCCAGACCATATCAATCACAAAATATATTTTCACCACCAGTCCTTTTGCTGAAAATTTTCCAGTTTTGCTCAAAGCTCATCCTCTAGGAGAGTCCTACTGTACATGTCTACAGTATCCCTGAGTTATTGCATGCTGAAACTGTCTTACTTTAATCCTGATACTTGGAAGAGCTTGGCTGGCTATGAAAACATTGGCTCACACTCTGTTCATAAGTCCTTTAAAAGGCTGTTCCATCATTGACTTGCTTTGTATGTTGCTTATGAGAAGTCTGATGCCAGTTTAGCATTCTTACCCTTATAGGTAATTTGAGCACTTTGCCTGAAGGCCCTGTAGTAGATTAAATAATGGCCTCAAAAAGATATGTTTATGTCTAAGTCCCTACAACATGTGAATCTTACCTTATTTGATAAACCATTCTCTGCAGATGTCATTAAGTTAAGGATCTTGAGATGAGATCATCATAGATTATCCAGGTGGGCCCTAATTTCAATGACAAGTATTTCTTTAAGGGAAAGACACAGAGGGAATTTGAGAGAGACAACAGAGGAAAAAGACAGGAATAAAGAGGAAAAGTACATACGAAGACAGAGGTAAAGTTTGGAGTCATGCACTCACAAACCAAAATAACACCTGGAGCCACTGGAAGCTGGAAAGGGTAAGGAGGGGTCCTCCTCTGGAGGCTTTGGAGGGGACATAGCCCTGCTGACACTTTGATTTTGGACTTCTGGCCTCCAGAACTATGAAATAATACATTTCTGTTGTTTTAAGCCACCAAGTTTACGGTGACTTAAAACTAACCACAGGAAACTAACACAGGCCCTGAGGATTCTCTCTCTCTCTTTCTGTGTGTGTGTGTGTGTGTGTGTGTGTGTGTGTGTGTGTGTGTGTGTGTGTGCGCACACGCCTTTAAAGCCTCCTCATTTACTAAAAATGTCTCAGGTCAGTTTCTCTAGACACACAGTGGGCCTCCTCAATACATAAATTTTCTTTTCTTTTCTTTCTGGAAAGTGAATTATAGTTCTATTCCATTGCTTTGTTTTCTTCTCCAGGAGCGCCTATTATATATGTGTTGGATCTTATTTACCCATCCTCCATTCCAACCACTTGTGTCTAATCCTGTTTACATCTTTCTTTATTCTCTTGGCTATTTTACTGCCACTTTCCAATGTTGAAATTGTTCAATGTTCAAATGTATTATCCTTCAGTACCTTGTAATCTATTCTCCGTTTTTGAAATGCTTTTGTATTTTTCTTCAACTTCATTCCACAGCTCAATCAACTCATTGCATGTTTTCCTATTTTGTACCCATTATGGCTTTAGTTATAAAATTTCTGATTCTGAGTTTTTTTTTCCTGTAAATATATCCCACTGTTTGAAGAGAACTACTTCAGTTTGGAACGTTGGGTTACAGTTTTCTTCTGCTGTTTGGTTGGTTTTGGTTAAGAATTCTCATCAGTTAAACTGCAATGATTCTCATTTGTGTGTGTATGTGTGTGTGTGTGTGTTCTAACAGTAGCTCCTAATGGACTTAGGTTGATTTTTAAAATTTATTTTAAACTTTTTTGGGCAGGTTCTTAATTCAAGAATATCCTCTCTTCTCAGTACAGTGCAGAAGTGGATAGTAATGGGGTAATGGGTCATTATGTCTTATTTCTCTCTAATTTCTGCTAGATCCTCCATTTTTCCCTCATAGTTTCTTCTTTCTCATCACTGACAAGTCTCTAAGGGGCACTACTCTTAGTTTATCTGATTCTCCCCAAGAATCAATGCATCGTTGAAGCTGCTGCTCCTGGCTCTGCTCATTTTCAACCCCCTTCCCTTTAACAGTGCCGTGAATGGCTCATTTCAAAAATGAAACTTTTGCTTTCTGGAGGTGACTTTGTTTATGCTATATCTAAGTTTTCCCTGACTCTTTACTCTTTTCTCCTGGGATTTTAAGTCTTCTTTCTCCCACTCTCTGCACCCAGCTTACAGAGGCGAGTGATGGGAGTTCATTTGGAATATGATGTTTGTTTCTCTATTTATTGGTAACTTAAAATTTGGGTGTCCTCTGTCTTCTACTAATGCTGAGGGCATGGACCATAGGTGATTATCTTGTGCTCCTGTTGAATTTAAGGGTTTTGTGAGGAGGTTCAAAATCAGGTGGCTGCAATTATTCTGGAAGCTTTCTTGGATTAGTGTTTCTTAAGCTTTTCAGATCCATTTTCTCTTTATCAACCTATTTAAATCCATTTTCTCTTCACATACACTATTGTCATTTTTATAAAATTCAAAATAGATGAAATATTATGACTAAAAATAAATCTAAAGCAATGAGACCAAATACCATTTTCTTTCTAGACACACATTCTCCCCTCCACAGATTCTGATGTGTAAACATTTCTTTATCCTCTTCTCCAAATCACTGAACTGAATAATTTTCATAGGCATAATACTGAATCAGTAAAATTTTGCCATAGTTGTTTTGATGCAGAAATATGTTAATGCCTCTGAATTTATCTTTTATGATACCTTTGCTTGTCATTTTTTCTTACTTCACTTTTTACTGTCTGTTCTCTTCATTTTGAGTGATGTCATTTGACTCACACCCAATGCCTATAAAATTGCAAATGACATTATTTTACTTTCCCTCTTCTTCTATAGTATTTAGTTGCATTCTTTCTACTTTGTGAGAATAATTCCAACCATGTTCCCTGTTTTAGTCTTAGCTTCATAATCAAATACAGCAAGTTTTCATCAACAGTCCTTTTGCTGAAGATTCCCTAGTTGTCTTTTGCTGGGTAAAGCTCGTTCATTAGGGGAGTCCCTGGAAGGGTGTGTAAGGACGGTATTTATTTGGTGTGGGGGCTTTGATGTGAGCAAAGGTGACAGCCTCAGAGAAGCATTGCTTCTTGGAGGAGAATCAGATTCAGAGAAAAGGGGAGATACTTCTTACAGAGTTGGCAGTGAAGAGGAAGATGAAAGCAAGTTGGGAGGGAATTTTGAGAATTTCTTGATGAAATGAAGGAGACACATTTTTATATCATAGTGGGTCATGTCACAAGGAAAAAACTTAGTTTTTGTTATCCAATTGTAATTTGAATGTCCCAGGGCTTCCCAACCTGTAGGTACACATGATGGCATATTACTACCATACGAGCTGTCCTAAATGTTCAAGTCCTAACCTTGAAAGCCCAGCCTATGAAACCTCAAGAATTCAATAGCAGCACCCCCACTACTACCCTTTTTTTTTTTTTTTTTCAGACAAAATCTCACTCTATTTTCCAGGCTGGAGTGCGATGGTGCAATCTCAGCTCAATGCAACATCTGCCTGCTAGGTTCAAGCGATTCTCCTGCCTCAGCCTCCCGAGTAGCCAGGATTACAGGTGCACACCACCATGCCCGACTAATTTTTGTACTTTTAGTAGAGACAGGGTTTCATCATGTTGGCCAGGCTGGTCTCGAACTCGTGGCCTCAGGTGATCCACGCACCTTGGCCTCTCAATGTCCTGGGATAACAGGTGTGAGCCACCCAGTCTCCACTACCATTTTTGAGGTCCCTTCCACCTTTAGTATCCGAGGTTCCTTCCACCTTTAGTAACCAAGGTTCTCCGCCTTTATGTGTCAATCCACTGAGTACACTTCTGCCATCTGTAGCCCTGGAGCTGCCACTGCCCTGGCCGGTGGCCTACCTACTGCCTTGCTGTTTTTAGGCAAATTTTCATTCCTTAGCTAAGACTTCTGCTTTCCCTACTGTCTTAGTCAGTTTGGGCTGCTGTAACAAAATACCTCAGACTTGGTAATTTATAAAAAATAGAAATTTATTTCTCACAGTTCTGGTGGCTGGGAGGTCCAAGATCAAGGCATCAGCAGATTCAGTGTCTAGGGAGGACCTGTTCCTCATAAATGGCACCTCCTATGTATTCTCACACGGTGGAAGGGGCAAACAATCTTCCTCAGGCCTTTTTCATAAGGACATTCACCCATTCTTAAGGGTGGAGTCCTCATGACCTAATCATCTCCCAAAGGCCCCATCTCTTAATACTATTGCATTTGAGATTGTGTTTCAACACATGGATTTTGAGGGGACATAAACATTCAGACCATAGCATCTACTGATGTAGTCCTACTCCAGAATGTCTGGAAACTTTTACTGGGCCACTCGCCTCTGTCATTACTGGGGAAGTTCTCATCTTCTGCTTGATCTGCCGCCCAGGCTCAGACCACTAAGAAATAGCTAGGGAAAACTCTGCTCAACAGAGGTGATATGGTTTGGCTCTGTGTCTCCACTCAAATCTCATCTCAAACTGTAATCCCCATAATCCCAACTGTTGAGGAAGGGACCTGGTGGGAGGTGATTAGATCATGGGGGTGCTTTCTCCATGCTGTTTTCAAGATAGTGAGTTCTCACAAGAGCTGATGGTTTTCTAAGTGTTTGACGGTTCTGTCTTCACAGGCTTCTCTCATCTGCTACCATGTAAGACATGCCTGCTTCCTCTTCTGCCATGATGGTAAGTTTCCTGAGGCTTCTCCAACCATGTGGAACTGTGTAAGCCTCTTTCCTCTATAAATTACCCAGTCTTGTGTATTTCTTTATAGCAATATGAAAATAGGCTAATACAAGGAGTGACTGGGAACTGAAGTGCCAGTTTTACATTCCCAGCCATTCTCTCTTCAAGGTATACACACCCCTTGAAGCAGGCAGGTGTCTTCACGGGTTCAGGGAACAGTCAAGACACTGTACCAAGAACAGCTCCTACCACCTTCAGAGTCTAACCGGCCCCAGCTTGTCACTCTGGCTGGATTCTTTTCCTCGGATCCATTCCCTGCATGCTCTTCTAGTTCTTTTCCCAGGAGCCTCCTCAGCCCCTATGTTAATCTATTTGTGCAAACAGATAACACAGAAGGCATGGCCCTGCCCTCACGCTTGGCACCGGCTAGGCTCTGACAAAGCACCTGCCATGCAAGCTCCCTCAGCTCGTCCTGAGCTTGGGTAAGATTGCAGCATAGGGTAGAAACACAGAAAGAAGGCACAAAAGCGTATTGTTTGTGGCTCTGTTTTATGAATATGTTGAAATATTCCCAGTTTCAAAACTGCTGGGTCAAAATGTCATGAATCCCAGGATCTAGTGGGAATTGTAAACCAAAGTGGTCCACAAGGGAAACTGTATCAATGGCCAGAATGAAGCAAATTAGAATCACTTCAATCATCAAAAGTTAATGTAATTCCACCTCATGGCTTTATAATGCTTAAAAAGTTTATATGAATCAATACGGTTTACAAAATAAAATTGGCCAGGCATGGTGGCTCACACCTACAATCCCAGCACTTTGTGAAGCTGATCACTTGAGCTCAGGAGTTTGAGATAAGTCTGGGTCACATAGTGAAACTCTGTCTCTACAGAAAACACCAAAAAAATAAGCTGGGGACTCTGGCATACACCTGTATTCCAGCTACTACTCAGGAGGCTGAGGTGGGAAGATGGCTTGAGTCCAGGAGGCAGAGAGGGCAGTGAGCCTGCACTCCAGCCTGGGTGACAGAACAAGACCCTGTCTCAAAAAATGAAAATTAAATTAAATTAACTGTCAGCAGGTTCATATCGCCTTCAGCTTCTACCAGAAAGGAATAAATTCTCAGCTCCTTCTAAGCCACGTGACAACAGAATTAGGCTTGCTCAAAAAAGGATAGGCCAGAGAAGAAAAGACTAATTTTAGCTATATAGAAATTGGGGTCATATGTCTGAGCTCTGAGATCCTCACTGGTCAAATCTTGAATTAATGTAAGTCTAGGAGAGGATAGGCCATTTGGAATCAGTGCTCCAAAGTATGGATCTTAGCTATTTTATATGCAGATGGTATGGCTGACATGACTGAATGCCTACGATATACGTCATGCTTTAATAGCATTATCTAATGCTCACCTTGCAAGTAAGGTGTTAATACCCCCATTTTATATGTGAAGAAACTTTTTCTCATAGATACAAAGAGATCTGCCCAAAGTCATCAGCAAACAAGAGCAGACTGAACCCAGGCTTATCTGATTTCAAAAACTTACTCTCTTCCCACTACGTAGGTTGCTTTCCCATCTACACTGGAACACATGGGAGGCAGATTTCATCCACTGGATGTTCTTACCTTGGATTTTTCACTCCCTCTGGTGTTCTTGGCAGGTTTCCTGAGGTGTGACAGATGTTCTGAAGAGGCACTCAGCACCCATCCTCACCTCCTTCTGGTGTGCCTTCCTCTACTGCAGAGGCAGGAACTCTGAGAGCCATTTTTCCAGTCTTATTTGCAGCTGGGGTTATAACTGTGAATTAGGTTCAACCAATTATATGCACTTGGCAAAGATCTGGAAGTCAGAAGGGAGGCAGAAGCCATTTCCTACTGATTGGCTGTAACCACTGGCAAGCATGATTGTGGCAACATTGGGGCTTTCTGAAGCCATATCTCAAAGCTCAGCCACTGATTTCATGGGTGTCCAGTGACAGTTAAAGTGGTGGTGACAGAACTTTCTAATGAGCAGATTTCAGCTAAAGCAGCGTGTCTTCAGTCACTATTTCCAGCAGCGGACTCCTAATTTCCTACCTTTACAGTGGTGGCAGATGTGGAAGTACCCTCCAGCCTTCTCAGCAATGTTTTAAACACCTGCTTCTCTCTAGACAATGGCTTTCTGCTTTAAATAGCTGGCGTGGTTTTTGTTTCCTGAAACTGAGCCCCACTGATACATGCTATTTTCCTTCTTTTCCTCTCTAACTGCTGGTTTTCACAACCACCAACCCTGCAATAAATCCTTTAAGCTCTAAAATGAAAGATTTGAATATCTTCATCACTCCACATCCTGCTTTGTTTTTCTTCATAGCATTGTCACCCAAAAATTATTTTTATTATTTGTTGATTGTCCACCTTACTAGAATGTAAGCTCCATTAGAACAAAGACTTTGTTTTCTTCACTTATGTAACAACTCTGACATTTGGAACAGTACTAGAAAATAGCGGGAATTCAGTATATAGGGTTGAGTGAACAAAATCTACTCAACAAAGCACATTAAATTAATGCATTAGTAGGCTCATCAATAAGGTGTTATCCTCAATAATACCTCCTCATGAAACATTTACCTAGGTTTTAAAAATCCTCCAAAAACACAAAATGTCATTTGTGCGGTGTAACTCAGCATTACATTTAGATGACATCCCCTCCCCATTTGCCTGAGACTTTCCTGGTCTTAGCACTAAAAGTCCCACTTCCCGAGAATCCCTCAGTTCTGGGCAAACAAAGATGATTGGTTGCCCTAATTAAAAATGTTCATTGCTGAGAAAGGCACTGTAATTGCATTACTTTAGATGAATTTTGCAAATAGAAGTTTGAAAACACAAATCTGCCTGTGGTCTCCTTCCCAGGGATGCATAGGATCCCTGGAACCACCAGGTAAACTCCAAGCAATGGCTTCAGGCTGTATTTTACATTTCTTTACTAAAATTTATCTTGTTTGTACCCTGAATATTTTAGAGCTGAGCCTGTGACATCTTTTTTGCAGCTCAGTTACATTGAAAACATGAGCTTCCCAGAGAAAAGAGACTGCAGCATAAAAATGTGCTCTAGATTCACAGCACTGCGGAGTCTCTTTGGGACGGCAGGGTGAATTCTGCAGAGAATATAGATCAAAGTTAATTCTGGGCATGAATAAAGGCTTAGTCATCACCTTCCTGCCATTAAGGAACTCACTCCCATCTTGCTGCTAACATTATCCTGAAACTTCAGGCTGTGAGTTCCGGTACAATGTGTGGATTCGAAACGTCAATGCCTTTGAACTGGCATACTGGAGAAAATTTGGAGAATAAGAGTATTGTCAGATACATGATCCAAGCTGCTAGAACATTTTGGATATCATCTCCCTGATAATTCACGTGAAGAGATGTTTGGATGTTTTGGTTTTAGAATGTGCTTCTCAACCAAAAGTGAAACTTAAAAGATGCTATCACCTTGGAACTTTTTTGCACCTGCAAAAAACAGTTGTGTCTTTAAAATGAACTGTTTTCGTGACACAGGCTGTTGCCCGTGATATTGGTGTTCCTCCAGCCACGCATGTAAGGGGTTAAACTGGGCAGCAGTTGCACAATCCCAGCACACGACATACCAGGGCACCAGCAATCTCTGAACGTGTTTATAAAGCAGATGTGGGGAAACTGACCAAACTGCCAAAGGGCAGGGTGCTTACAGGAACAGAAGCACACACACTGCATTTCTTCTGAAGAAACTTGGTCAGACTCCAGAACATGCTCTTTTCAGACTACGTGAACTCTGAAATGTCCTGCATTGTGGTCCTTCCACAACACAACTCAGGTTCTTGGACAGACTTCACATTTTTGCTAAAACCAGCTATTAGTCCTGACCACTTCCTTCCTTCAGGCACTATTTTCGGAAGCAGAGACACAGGGCCTCTGCACCTGCTGTTCGTGTGGCCACAGAAGAAAACCTCTTCAAAACCCCCACTTGTCTGCACAGCAGGACCAGTGATGCCCAAGCCCAGACAGAGAATGGGGATGGCACCAGTGTCCCGTGGGGCCAGTGGGGACCAGAGGCCAGGCAGCCTCAGGAAAAAGCATCTCCCCCAACCCCTATCCACTTCCTGCATCTCCTGACCTGAAGCTTCGCACAGCCAGGCTCTCCTCTCCAGGCCTGTGGTTGGACACATTCCTAAGGGGGCAAAGTCAAGGGTCCCAGCCCTATTCTCATGACACTGGGATGGTGGGGTTCAGGGGAAGAGGAGATCCTGGGATGACAGCCTAGTAGTACCCAACCTTGATTCACATGTTGAGGTGCAAACAAGATTGAGAAACAGCTTCAAGAAGCTGACAGTGTCCTGGGAGGCAGAAACACCCAACTGGAATCCCCTTGGGAGGGGTCCACTGCAGTCTGGGGACAGAGGGAAGTCAGGGTCACGTCCTATAGGCTCTGATCACTCTGGCTCCAGGCATGCTCCAGGATGAAGTAGGTGGCTGAACAGCACCACGTAAAAACCAGTTCCTGCCTCCAAACTGACACTGGCAGTCAGACATTAGCTGTTTGACCCCTGATTGCCAGGAACTCACCTTGGCTACCTGTGTGTAAACCTTTCCCTAGCTTTTGTCTTTTATCAAGAGAAATCTGGCAGAATAGTGGGGTTCTTTTTTTTTCACCTTTCATCTGGCCTTATTTGTCCAAAGCTACAATAGCAGGGGACTTTTAAAACTTAATGAATTCAAGGTTACAGAGTGGCCTCAAAGAGAAGGAAAGTCTCATGTTCCATCTCTTTGCATTAGGAGCAGGAGGCCATTTGCGGCTCATCGCCTTTTCATTCACGTGCAAAATACTTCCAAAAGCACAAGTTTGAAAACTCAGATTCCTGAAACCAAATCACTCATCTTCACTTCTAAAATCTCTGTCTCAGTCATGGTTACATGATAGTATAGTACACTTTGCATTTGGGTGGGGAAAGGATATTGTTTTAGGGTTTTCTTGTCCAAAGAATTTGTATTCCATAGCCATGTATATTTCTTCTTTTTTACAAATCCTTTTAAATAGACTAAATACCACCTTTGGCAGTGGTTCATCAAAACACGGACAAACAGTACGGTTGCGGGCGGATTTATTTAGGTATGCAAACGGCATTCCAGAAGCCCCTGTCGTCAAGGTGTGTGGATGTGCTGGGTGCTTGCAACCTCAAGGCCGGGCAGAAGCACCTGTCCCTGAATTCACAGTTCACAGCTGTGCAGTCAGCCTGTTATCAAGGGCATGACCCAGGTACTGGCTGCAGAGAATGGAAACTATTATTTCGAAGGCGGTTACACTGAACTTGAACTTGCTATTAAACGCACACATGCACACACACACCCAAGCCCATCATAAAAGCATATCAGCTCACACAAACACCAACCAAAAGCATGTGTCCCTGGTGCTTCCTCTAAGTGACGACAAAGTCAGAGACTTGAGTCCATGAGCTGCCCCATCGCCTTTGTTTTTCTTCCTCATGCCAAGCACAGGCATCCTGAGACTGGCTTGTTTTCCTACATTGCTGGCAAGTATCGCTTAGAAACAATACAGGCTTTCTCAGAAGTATTTTAAACATGATTCTGTTTTTAATGGCCTTATTAGCAATGGAATATCATCTCTGGTACTTAAATGGTGCATTTCAAAATCCTGAATTTCCTTCCACCTGATGGGGTTCTGGAAGTCTGGTTATACTACAGAAGCCGAGGAGGGCAGTGCGAATGGCATTTGGGACCTGAGAAGCAGGAAGAAGCCCTGAGTCCATGCTGGGAGGAAGGAAGGGGGAGGAGGCCTGAGCTACCTTAAACCCTTTGATAACCAGGCCATGGACTCAGAGCGACCTTCGGTCATTGCTTTGTTAATTTATTTAAAAACACACGACTCAGTAAAAGGTTTGAGATATAAGTCTCAAAGAACTGAACTCCTCCATTTAGGACCTAGGGGAAGAGCAGGTCTTAACTGAAAAGCAGGGTGCCAAGGAGCCAGGGAGCACCACTTTCCTCCCGATAACTCTCCTTCCACGAAGAAACTGAGCCAGCCAGCCAAGGAAGGTCTTCCCCAGGAGCAGCCCCCGCTCTGCGTGCCGCATTTCAACGACAGCCCATCGGCCAGGAAAATGCTTCAGTTGATTTCCATTCAGGGCTGGATAACTTTATGACCGTTCATTTTATCTGCAGCCACACATGGAGATAGGCATAAAAACAGCCCTTTGTCCTTTCATTCAAGGAACCTCTTCAAATATTAACTTAGCAATCTCTTCTACAACCCCCCAGAGGTGGGAGGCGGGCAGCTAAGTTTTCATATTATGATTTTACAGAATAAGATATCGGGGACACAGGGGAGGTTAGTGCTGTGGCTTTCTCAAGGTCAGGTCTATGCCTTCAGACACCAAGCAGATAGTAAAGACTGGTGTTCTTGGAATCACCCCTTTTATTCCACAAGACAGACCCCAAGTTTTGAGGGCAGGGCCTATGTGTAAGGCCTCGGGTCCTAGAAAGAAGAGTGACAGACATGGAATCGGAACCCAACACATATTTCCTGTTATGGAAAATGTCTTATCCATGCACCCCTCTACGTGACATAAACACAAAACGTTAGTGGTACGTGTAAGACT
Organism: Cheracebus regulus; assembly: GCA_963574635.1. NCBI lineage: Eukaryota > Metazoa > Chordata > Mammalia > Primates > Pitheciidae > Cheracebus > Cheracebus regulus. The sequence goes on along the minus strand of CAUYQU010083942.1, from coordinate 57,738 downwards.
AAGGATGAATGCAGGAAAGACGCAGAGGCAGGTGAACCTTACTCACAGTAGAGAAGGAAAACCGTGGAATGGCTATAATACTCCCTCCTCTGCAGGGAATGCTCCCAAAACAAAGGAATGACGATGTTTGTATATGCTTGCAAGAGAAACAGACCCCTTCACAGCACAGAGACTTGGGCTCAACCTGCCCCCTTTCTTCTCGGGGCCTCTGTGAGCTGAGTAAAGGCCTCTTCATGTTGTCTTCATTTCCTCCACGTGGAATGGAGATGAATGCCCATTCTACAGCACAGCGGTGATGAATGAAGAAGGGAACTCCTGCAAAACACTCAGCACAGGCCCTGCTCAGGCGAGCGCTCAAGAGAAGCCGTCATCTGCAGCCTCATGGTAGGAACCTCCAGGGTATCTTGTGCTTAACAAGGGAAAACATTTTGGCCCCCAAGAAGCAACAATCCTTTGTCAGTCCTATTCCATGACTGTGCTCTTTTAAAGCAGACACAGACAAAGCCAGGAGTGATGCCCATTAAAAATTTAACTATATATCATATTCATTTATTATCAATCCACAGGATAATCTGATTGCTACATGAGCTCATAAAAGCTTTTTTCACCTTTACAAAATTAAAAAAAAAAAATGTGCCACAAGGATGTAATAACAACTGCTGATAAACAAGAAAAGGAATCTTAAAATTATAAATTTGCTGTAGAAAAGATAAAAAACAATTATATTTTATTTAGAATTTTACCTTGAATAAAATATTCCCCTGTATAAAAAATAAAAAAGCTTGCTCTGGTTAGAATTAGAGTATTTTCGTCTTCAAATCTGGGAATTTGCATAATATTTCCATGATAGTTTTTTCCTTTGTACCGCGTGGCATTCAAGCATAGCAGATTAGAAGGATTTTTTTTAAAGCAGTCTTAAAATGGGACATCTGTAGAGAAGTTCATTTCCTTCTTCTCCTGCGGATGTGGAATGGAAGCTTTGAGGGAAGGAAAAGCAGGAAAAGAGCAAGATGGACGGGGACGGGACGGGGACGGGGACGGGGATGGGTAATGGGCAGAGAATGTGCTGTGAAATAGAGCAAGATCACAAGAAGGCCTATCTGTAAGTGCTTTAAGATAAGGTGCAGAAGCAGACTGCAATGTCGCTAGTGCTGCCCTATGTACATATTCACAAGAATAAAAAATTCCAGCTAGTTCACATTATCTCGTCCGTTCTGAGGCATCCACTCCACCTTGCTGGCCTTGACCGCAGGCAATGCAGTACCTCCACTGCCCTTCTTGGTCCTTGAACTTGAGCCATAGCCCTGGGAGATCCAGCAGGCTCTAGAAACACACGTCTACCAATGGGCTGGAGTCCTGAGTTAAAAAGCAGCTCCAGTACTGGAGTCGGACACAGCAATCAATGTTCTATTGCCAAGGCTTTTTCCCTTAGATTTGTCTAAAACAGGTGTCAGAGAGAACAAAATAAAATACAAACAAACGACAAACAGAGCCAAGAAACCCCAACAATCACCGGGGAGAGTCAGAGGCTTAACAGCTCTTGACGCGGGCCTGGGTGATATCCGATGTTTTCTTGATGACGCTGGCCCGGGTCTCCCTGTCTGGCCGATTGCTGCTGGATGCTTGAGTCATGGAGGAAGAAAGGGGGAGGTCTTGAAAAGGGGGCCAGGAGCTGTTGTAAGGCACCGGACGGCTCTCATCTTTGATGGTGACCTGGAGGTCCGGTTTGCTGGAAGTGACGAAGCTCGCCATCCCCGGCAGCTGGTAGGGGCCTCGAATCCCCATGTTGCTGAGGTACTGTTTGCCTTCAATATTCCTCTTCCGCCAGTGTGGCCGCCCCTTTAAAGAAAGTAGTTAAGATGTGTATTTCCTTCTCCTTCTGTTGGATGGCTTTTTAAAAAATGCATCACTGGCCAGGTGTGGTGTGGCTCAGGCCTGTAATCCCAGCACTTTGGGAGGCTGAGGCTGGAGGATCACTTAAGCTCAGGAGATTGAGACCAGCCTGGGCAATGTAGTGAGTCCTCAACTCTACAAAAAATAAGAATTAGCTAGGCATGGAGGTGCATACCTATAGCCCCAGCTACTCTGGAGGCTGAGGCGGGAGGAACACTTGAGCCTAGGACACCAAGGCTTCAGTGAGCTGTGATTGCACCACTGGACTCCAGCCTGGGCAACAGAATGATCGCACCACTGCACGCCAGCCTGGGCAACAGAATGAGCCCTTGTCTCAAAACAACAACCCACAAATAAAACTGAAAAATTAAAAATGTACCGCTGTTCCCACATGTTGGTGCTTTAATTGAACTTTTGAGAACTGCAGAATGAACTAAGGCCTAACACCTCTACATCCCTCCGCTGAACTCTATTACACCCAGCTCGTCATACTGCAAGCAATGGTTTTTCTTCCCTTTTGTTTTAAAAATCAATTCCCCTTTGCTACCTCCCAGAAACAGTATCCAGACTACTCTATAAAGGCAGGAAAAGAAGGCGGCAGCTTGGGTCTGGTCCCCCTACTTTCTGGCTGCTCAGCCCACTCATTCGACAGGTTTCAGGCCACCACAGTCAGGGTGACACAGTGACTCAGTCCCTCAGTGCTGGCCCAATCAACCAGAGCCAACCTGCATCTTCAGAGAAAAGGCAGTGAGGAACTTAGTGACAGGCAATGAATGCCCCTTGATCGCTTTCAAATGGGGTGGCTCAGAGCTCCACAGGACACAGCACCGGCAGCCTGAAGGCTGGCTTCATTCAGGGAAGGGACTAGAGCTGCATGTGAGCGTGACATCTGTCTTCTCAGAATGCCTGCACTTGATCTGAAAGTGTTCAGTACATGGGAAACCACTGATTCAAAAACCACGAGCTTCCCTCTCTCCTTCTCCCTCCGTCTCATTCACCCAAGCACAGACCCCCAGCAGGTGTCTGGCAGGAATACCTTCCGTCTCCATTCCAGCCACTTCCTGCCATTGTGCACACTCCATCTACAGGAGAAAGATGGGGAGGGGCCCACTCGGAATCAAGATGGGGCACAAGCAGCTCTGGGCATGGGTCACAGAGGGAGGGAACCCACGCACACGTGGAAGAGGCTTTTGCTTAGCATTTTCTGATGTGTACTTCTGGTCACTGCTTTTGGCTGGGAAGGCTGTTCTATTTTTGCCGGTGAAATCGGATGTTTAAGTGGTAAGAGCATCAGCATTTCCTGGCCTCCACTTCAAGTCCCTTTTCCTGCCATCACAGCTCCTCTACCTGATGGTAACATTTAACTCCCTTTCCTCCCATTCGGTTCCAACACTGAATTTTATAACCCCAAACCTAAAACTATGGTAAATTTTAGGTGATGTATATTCCATCACACAAGAAAATCCCCAAAGTGAAGCTTGTGATCTAAGGAAAGGTGCGTAACCAGCAGCAAAGGAAGCCCAGAGCTGGTCCGGAGGCTTTTCCTGGGTAGCGTCGCAGGTGGGCAGGCGGGCAGGCAGGGTGGCACCTTACCTCAGCGCTCTCTTCATCGCTGGGCACACTGTCAGTCGTTTCACTTTCTGTTTGCAGAGAGAAAAACACAGGGCCATCATTCCTGCCCCTCAGGCTGCCCCCAGGCTCGGGCAGTGTTTATAAAAAGGGGACTGAGTAACTGAAGGCATCTCCTGTCTCCCTTTGTAAAGTGAAACATTCTACATGGGAGAAGCTAGAGGGAATATCAACTCTGTTATCTTCAGAGAAAGCAGGCTTGAGAGCTCCGAGGAGCCTCCCCTGGCCAGAGCTGGGCTTTGTCTACAATGGGCACACCTCCCATAAGAGGGTGCTGACCCCTGGTGCTCTCCTCACTGCAGCTCTGCCCACGATGCCCACAGAGGTCCTCTCTTCCAACCCAGGCCAACAGATTCATTTAAGTCCCAGTGCAGAGCTGACTGTTTCTGAGAGGTTCTCCTACGTCGTCCCCTTCCTGCCAAGATCCTTTCTTTACCTCTCACCCCTTTAGGACTTAGATCCTGGATTTCTAGAGTTGCATCTGCCATATGGGTTACTGCAGGTGGACAGATCTGGGGTGCTCCCCATGATCCTCACCTCCTGAGGTTCACTTTCTTTGGGACTGCCTCCCTTGAGTGCAGGTGGAATGTATGTCTGCTTCTAACTAATAAGGTACAGCCAAGGGGATGGGATGGATGTGATCCTGTGTCCATAATCATGTTACATGACACAGAAACCTGTTGGGAGAGTAAACGTTCTCCCTCATGAGCCTTGCTGAAGCAAGCAGCCATGTTGGGAAGGCTCCTATGGCAAAGAACCAAGGACTGCTTCCAGCCAACAGCCAGCAAGACACTGAAGCCCTTGGTCCAACAACCTGCAAGAAATGAAATTCTGCCAAAACCATGTGAGCTTGGAAAGGAACCCTTTCCCAGTTGAGCCTCAGATGAGACAGCAGCCATAGCCAACACCTCCATGGTAGGTTTGCAAGACTCTGCAGCAGAGGACCCAGCTAAGCCATGCCTGGATTCTTGATTCACAGAAACTGTCAGATCCAACTGTGTGTTGTTTCAAGCCTCTTAGGTTTGTGGCTGCACGGTTATGGCAGCCAATCAGTTACCATCCCCATTTGGCCTGCCTGCTGTGAGACACTGGGCAAGTTTCTCAGCTTTACTGAGATACAGTTTTCTCCCCTGTAAAAATGAGGGCATGGCCACCTGCTAAGAAGATTACGTGAAGAGGAAGTGAGAGGGTAAATGGAAAAGGCCTAACAAGGGCCTGGCACACAGCACATGCTCCGTATATCAGCACTGCTTAACACTGGGTGTGCACAACAGGCTAGATTAATGGAATCAAAGTCTAGTGATTACACATGACCTATGCTTAAAAAAAGGCTTTTAAAAGTAAAACCATTTTGATTTTGTAAAATAAAATATCAACGGTGTGCAACGTTTTCAGTGTTCATAACCACTGAGAAATGAAATCACAGAGGACAGAGCTTGTGTAATATTTAGACATTTAGAGATCACTTAGCTTGAGCCCTTCATTTTACAGACAAAGCCTAAAGAGTAACTGCAATAGCTTCTCTTCCTGATGGAAACATTTAACTGCCTTTCCTCCCATTCAGTGCCAATGTTTAATTTTATAATCCATACCCAAAAGTATGGTAAATTTTAGGTAATGTATATTTCACAACACAGGAAAATCCAAAAGCGAAGCTTGAATTCTAAAGGTAGCGAACATTTAGGGAGCACTGTGGGTCAGTGCCATGCCAGAGGCTTTGCATGCAGGTCTCACAGGGATCCTGAGCCGGGAAGTAGCTGCTCTCATCCCCCGTTATGCAGAAGAGTTCTTATGCTCTAGCGCCTTCCAGACTTCCACCCTGTCCTTGGTGAGGGGCTGGCCTCTGTCTCCTATCTTCCTGGTGGCACAGCCGGGATGAGATGGGTCCAGCCCAGGTAGAGCCCTTTCTTCCACTGAAAGCATCAGCCCCAAACCAGGCTCTCTCAATTAAAAGCTAAAGCACAAATGGACAAACTGTGCCACAGGTGCATTCCTTAAACAAAGAAAGCAAGAATGTTGACCGCACTGGTCCCAGCCTGGAGTCTCTGTGCCTGCTTCTCACCACTGTCCTCCAGTGACTTCACACAGGCCTGGGTGTTCGCGGAGGGCTGACCATAAGCAGGTAGAAGTCAGATCTCTCCACTCCTCGGACTGGGCATGTTTCCCCAAAACATCCTGCGCTGGGAGCCTCAGATGCCCAGAGAAGCCCTCAGCCTCAGCTGACGGTGATCCCAGCTATGAAGACGAGCTGTGATCTAAATGAAAGGTGAGTAACATTGCTGGGCACAAGAACTGTTTCCATGCAGAAATGCACAAAAAACAACAGCAAAAGAAAATTTCCCTCCTCACAAAACCCTCGTGCTGGCTCAGTATCCCAAGAAGGCAGGAATCGGGACCGCCACGCCCAAGAAGAAAAAGGAGGAACAGAGATGTTGAGCAACTGGCCGAAGTTGCCAGCTGAGGTAGCACAGAGGAGAGAAAACGAAACTGTGCTTCCAATTCCAGGGTCTGTGTACTGCGCACAGCAGCTCTGATTCCCTGCTGTTCCAGCCTCTGATGAAATTTCAGGATCCGCTTTCCATTCTACGCTTTGTGCTCCAAAGCCAAGGTTTCTCTTCCTTTCACACATGTTCAGGTGCCCTTCTCTCCTCATCACCTTACATAAACATCATTGTCTTCTCTTCCTTTCCCCTCCAAATACAAAAACAACCACCACCAAGCATGCTTTGGGGGCTGCGATTCCAGCACAGCCCAAGTCTCAGGTGGAGGAGGGGCTGGAGGTCAGATCCTGGGGTAAGGCTCCCGGGTAAGACCTTGCACAGCCCATAAACAGGACCAGAATGCTAACTTCCTTTCAGTACCCCGCGTTCAGCTTCAGGGAAATAGCTGCAGGTAAGAAAAGACGCACATGCTCTGAACTTATGTTCTCAGCTGACACAAAAGCGAGGTGAAGAGCGGCATGTCTAGATAAAGTCCCGCAGCTCCTGAAGTAGTTAGGAAGATGTGCCGTATTAGGAAACTGACAGTTTTCAAAAGGGGCCTTGAGTACCTTAGCTTAGGAGCGGAGAACCCTGAACCTCCCCAAGGGCAGCGCTTCTCTCTGCGACCCTGGAATCGGTGGCTCAAAGTGTTTTGTTGGGTGCACCGTGCCCCCTTTCTTCTGATTCCCTGGTTTCACTCCACCGTTGCCACTTCCATGCTAACTCGTTACACGAGGAAGCTGACTGCAGCTGTGCCTTCAGGTCAGTGTTACTGCCAAACTGTCAACATGAGTTATTTCACTTTCCCTTTTGATTAGTTTGGATTTGTTTTTGTTTTTTACTTATTTCGAATACGATGGAATAAAGAAGTCTGGAGTTGCTGCATTTGCAACTCCCAACAAGCTGAATAAGCTGAAGGTGTTTGCACAGTACCTACAGGCACATGAGTAATTCACTTAACCTTTCTGGTCTCAGTTTGCCTAAAAGCATATGGGGTGGGAAGGAAGGGGAGGACTTGGATCAGATGATCTCAAAGGCTCTTCCAGTTCTAGGGTGACGCTGGTTGTTAGTTCACTATTCCAGTCAAGATTTGAATGCCTCTCTGAGTATATACATACTGTCTAACCATCTCAGGAACACTGCAGGAAGGGAGATGAGACATTTTACTTGAAAGCCTTTTTGCACTCTGACATCCTGCTACACTTTCTGGAAGGCTCTTGTTCAACAAGTTTGATTAAAGAAGACTGACAAAGATTTCTTTCTATTGATCCTATTCTCAATTACTTTCACCAGGCGTAAATTATTTTCAAATCGGAGTCCTCTTAATCTCAAAGCTATTGTGTCTTTGCTCCAGCCAACAAAATGCAAGCCTGGTGTGGTTTCCTGAAGGACTCAAAGTCTTTACTGATGGCTACCAGTCAGCTGGCAGTCTCTACTCTCTCATTATAGCCAGTGAGTCCTTCAGATGATGCTTTACTGATGGCTGCCAGTCAGCAGGCGATCTCCACTCTCTCATTATAGCCAGTGAGTCCTTCAGATGATGCTCTACTGATAGCTGCTGGTCAGCAGGCGATCTCCACTCTCTCATTACAGCCAGTGAATCCTTCAGATGATGCTTTACTGATGGCTGCTGGTCAGTAGGCGATCTCCACTCTCTCATTATAGCCAGTAAGTCCTTCAGATGATGCTTTACTGATGGCTGCTGGTCAGCAGGCGATCTCCACTCTCTCATTACAGCCAGTGAGTCCTTCAGATGATGCTTTACTGATGGCTGCTGGTCAGTAGGCAATCTCCAGTCTCTCATTATAGCCAGTGAGTCCTTCAGATGATGCTTTCTTCTCAAGTCTACTCTCCAGCCCCTCTTACCCATCCTCCCCCATAATTCTACTGTAGCTTTCTTTTACTAAACCATCAACTGCCTAATAAAATCCTGGTGCCACAGATCAGGCAAGGGGCCACTTTAGAATGGACCTTTAAACATGACATGGCTTTCTGCCAGAGCTTCCCAAAGTGGCACTTTGAAAAGTACCTCCCTAGTATGAAAGTTTTACAAATCACACTAGAATTTTATGTTGTCTTAAAACATCCAATGCATGTACTGTCTCTTCTCTTTCTCACCATAATACTTAGACCATAGAGGAGAAGACAGCCTTGTAAAACTCAACGTGTCTTTGTAATACTACTGGGATTATAGTTCAATGATTAGTAGGGGGAAAAGCTAGCAAATAGCAGCCACTAAATACCAGTTTCCCAAACAGATGAATAAAGGTGGTCAGAGGAGGTTGAAATTTAGATGAAAGCCCAAACAAAAGAACTCTGTCGTGAAAAACAGGCAAACAGCCGACTCTATTGGAGAACATAAAGCAAGAAAGGTGAATACAATCAGAAAGCTGCCTTTCCTGGCAGAATGTTATACAATTTCTGACTGAGGAACTAAAATTAGCCACAGTCAGTAACAGGGAAATTTCTTACATCACTGTGAGCTCTAGAAAAGCAGCAGCGATGGAATATTTTGGCTCCATCCGGTCAACCTCCCTCCCCAAGGTTCTGGAGAACCAGACAATGAAAACAATGGAAAGAACCAGAGTCCAGGCTGAAAAGCCAGGCTCCAGCAAAACCTCCTGTTGACTGCCATCCTGGCACAGAAGCCTTTCAAATCCATGCAAATGTCCTGAAGAGAGTAATGACATTTTCATTTCTCTCTGCATGGATCTGCTATTCTCCAGATTCTTTTGCTTGAGCAAATGCCACTGTTGGCAGAACAGCAAGAAGAGGTCTTTCCAGAATCCCCAGGAAGACCTCAGAACAGTCTTACTCAACAGATAAACATATGAGTCTATTCTAAAGCTCCGACCCCCTAAAAAAGAAGACAAAAAGAAAACCACATGGAGTGCACCGAGGCCTGCGGCAGCAGGATACAAAAGAAAGTCACGAGTTTTTAGCCATAACTATGTAAATACAAGCAAAGTGGCTGAGTGTTTCACGCTTCAGTTAGCTCTACTGTAAAACGAAGGCATAAACATTCTGCTCTGCCTCCTTTGGTGGGTCCTTGTGAAAATCAAATGAGATCACGGGATGTGGCTGTGTTCTGAATGGCAGAGCCCATGCAGCTGTCCAGGGCAGAACACAGGGTGGGGGACAAGGACAGGCCTTGGCATCAACTGCACATGGGTTCTAGCTGTGATCCCACTTGATCCTCCATTAGACACACTACTTTACCCACATCAGCCTTAGATCCATATATACACACACACATTTATATATATATTTGACAACAGGATCTCGCTCTGTCACCCAGGCTGGAGTGCAACGGTGCAATCAGGGTTCACTGAAACCTTGAATTCCTGGGCTCAAGTGATGCTCCTGCCTCAGCCTCCCAAGTAGCTGGGACTACAGGCACATGCCACCATACCCAGCTAACGTTTTTTATTTTTTGTAGAAGTTGGATGTCACTACGTCACCCAGGCTGGTCTCCAATTTCTGGGCTCAAGCGATCCTCCCACCGCGGTCTTCCAGTGCTGGGATTACAGAAGTGAGCCACTGCGCCTGGCCAGATTTGTCACTTTTAAAATGGGGATAATGATGATGCCCAGGCTGACAGGGTTACTCTAATTACAAGTCAGCTGTATCATACCAGGCGTGAGCTCATGCCTGTAACCCCAGCACTTTGGGAGGCCAAAGTGAGCAGACTGCTTGAGCCCAGGAGTTCTAGACCAGCCTGGGCAACATGGCAGAACCCTATTTCTACTAAAAACAACAACAACAACAAATACTCAACTGTACCCAAGTACTGAGCACAGTTCCAAGGGCACAATAAACTTGCAACAAATAGTTCTTGTGATGGCATATTGGCAAGGACCAAATAGGGACTGGCACATATAAGAGTTCAAAATGTGGGCTGGGCGCAGTGGCTCACACCTGTAATCCCAGCATTTTGGGATGCCCAGGCAGGCGATTGCCTGAGGTCAGTAGTTCAAGACCAGTCTGGCCAACATGGTGAAACCCCGTCTCTACTAAAAATACAAAAAAATTAGCCGTTCATGGTGGCATGCACCTGTAATCCCAGCTACTTGGGAGGCTGAGGCTGGGGAATTGCTTGGACCAGGGAGGTGGAGGTTGCAGTGAGCAGAGATCACGTCACTGCATTCCAGCCTGGGTGACAAAGTGAGACTCCATCTCAAAAAACAAAAGTTCAAAATGCATTTGCTGAATAAATCACTGATGACAAGCTTATCCTGTTTGACAGATGATAACCTTTCTGTAGCCAAGGTTTATTCTCACATTCCACTTAGGTTCCTAGTGTAAATGTACACCAGGACCTCTGCTAAGTGAAATAAGCCAGTCACAAAACAACAAGCACTATGGGTCCACTCATACGAGGGACCTAGAATAGCCAAATTCATTAAGATAGAAAATAGGTAAGAGGTTGCCAAGGCTGGGGTAGAAGAGGGAAGGGGACTTAGTGTTTAATGGGGACAGAGTGCCAGTTTTGCAAGATGAAAAACGTTCTGAAGATGGATGCTGGTGACAGCTGCACAACATTCATGCACTTAATGGTCCTCAACTGTGCACTTAAAAATGGCTAAAATGGCGATTTTTATGTTAATGTATTTTACCACAATTTTTAAAAGTGAAAAAAAAAACAAAACAAGAAAGTTGGCGTTCAGGGAAAGTGAGATTAGATTTAGTGGCTAATAATTCACAAGCAATTGGTCCTTTGAGTCAACTCTAATTCCAGTGCTGGTCTGAGCCAGTCTTGGGGGTGGCACCTACTGGAGGACACCCCATTTGGCAGCGTGTAAAGGGCACTGGGAGGAATCCCTGAGCTGTCTACTAGAGCTGAACTACAGTTTCCTATCCTGGGGCCTCTGCTTTTTATTTTTAATATCTGCAAGAAATAACACTGACTCAGAAATTGTATTTTCTAATTACCGCTGATTTTTACAAAATTTACAGGAGATCATCAGGAAGAGAGGAGAGGAAGAAGTCACACCAGTGAACAAGACAGGCCGTCCTTTCACTCTAAGAATGGAAGAACCCACTGGATCTGTTCATCCTGTGACTCTGGCAGGGCCAGCTCCTGTCATTCTGTGGCCGAGTCCCTGGGGAATTGGAAATAGGCTCAGTCATCTGGCCTAATTAGAACCTGTACTAGATAGAAAAAGAAAGAGAAAATATGCGGAAGGGACAAAGAAGCTCGGTGGAATGGAATGGGTCCAGCCGTGAGCTTGGGGTCTGCAGGTTGAGGTCAAGTCCTGGCCCAAACACTTCTGACTGCACAACCTTCAGCAAGCCCCTTCCCTTCCAGAAATGAAGAAACAGGAAAAGATCATCTCTAAGGTCCTATCCAGCCTGCTCCAACTGAGAATCCATTAAAACACTGTGCCAAGTTTCTGACAACTTGGGCAAATAAATTAGACTCTGATGAACCATTGCCCCAGAGAAATCTTATCTATTAACCATACATAAAAATGTTATGGGAGGCCGGGCGCTGTGGTTCATGTCTGTAATCCCAGCACTTTGGAGGCCAAGGTGGTTGGATCACCAGAGGTCATGAGTTCGAGACAGGCCTCGCCAACATGGTAAAACCCAGTCTCTACTAAAAATACAAAACTTAGCTGGCATGGTAGTGCACACCTGTAATCCCAGCTACTCAGGAGGCTGAGGCAAGAGAATCACTTGAACCCAGGAGACAGAGATTGCTGTGAGCTGAGATCATCCCACTGCACTCCAGCCTGGGCAACAGAGCAAGACTCTGTCTCAAGAAAAAAAAACACATTATGGGTGACTTAGTAAAGAAATGCCGTGATCCTGATCCTGATCCTGTCCTCTAACTGAGAACGGAAGTGTCCAAGAAGACGTTGATCAAGAAATTAAAGCATGAAAAATTCCAAGAAGAACAACTCCTAGGACAGAGGAGAGACGCTCCATAGGGTGGTGAGAGGGGTGACCCGAGACCGGAGGACTGCACGGCCAGTTTCCAGGCATCCTGGAGCCCCCTCCTGCCGCTTACCTGCATAGGAAGACACAGGGGAGATCTGCAGAGGGTAGAGCTCGCTCATGCTGACCGGCTGCTCATCGCTCTCAGTGGTCACCTCCACAACTTGGCAAATGTCTGGCGGATTGGTGACAATCTCTTGATCCTCGATGTTGCTGTCCAGATGGGACTGTCCTACGACTTCAGAGAAGAAAAGAGTCATCATGCCAAGTCTCCTGACCTAATAATTCTAGCACGCTTTCTCACGAAAGAAGGACTTTCCCAACAGAGCCAGATCGCCAGGCTCCCCTCACCACCTGTCCCCTGCCATGGGGCTGAAGAACAAGCCTGAGCTCTGTAGCTCTGGGGTGACATCTCCAGGGAAGAGCAGGCCAACACCTGGCTCCCCAGGTCTGCTTCCAGCATGCCTGCCAATGGCACGCACAGGTGGCCATGTCCTATCCAGCTCAGCAGAATTCCACACTCAACACTGTCATAGCCAAGGCCTCAGGACCGGAGGTGGCATCCAGCCCCAGCCCCAGCCCCAGGGGCAGTCACGACAGGACTTTGAACCTGACCAATTTCTGCTCCCTGCTTTTGCTCGAAAAGAAAGTGCTGTGCTTATTTTCTGAGTTCCATGATCCAGAGAGACATTATCAAACCTTACTAAGGAGGAAGGACCATGAAAATCCACCCAACTGTGTTGCATCTAACTGTGGGGAGCTCTGCTCACACTCCCAGCTCTCTTCCTGGCCTGCAGGCAACATGTCCAACTGGCTGAAATCTCAGCACAATGGAATAGAGTCAGCTCTGCAATTCCAGCAAACATTAGGAGCATCAGCTCCCAGAACACTGCTAAGATGGAATCTGACCACCCTGGCTCTGAAATCTGCCTCAATTTGTTTTATTATATTATTTATTTTGAGATCATTGTAAACTCACACACAGTTGTAAGAAATAATACAGAGATCCTGTGTGCCTTTTACTCATTTTCTTCCACTGGTTATATCTTGCAAAGCTAGAATACAATATCACAACCAGGGTATTGACATCAATAACAATCCACCCATCTTATTCCTATTTCCTCAGTTCCACTTGCACTCTTGTGTGTGTGTGCCTGCACTAAGACTAAGCACAATTTTATCACAAATGAAGTTTCATATATCTACTACCACTGTCATATACCACACAGTTCCATCACCACCAATCTCTGTCACGTTACTCTTTGTAACTATAGCCACCCTCCTTCAGTACCTCCCTATCCATCTCTTTGTCCGTAACTCCTGGGCAACTATTAATCTGTTCCCTATTTCTACAACTTGTTCATTTCAAGGATGTTACATTAATGGACTCATACAATAACCTTCAGGGGTTGGCTTTTTTTTTGTTTTTTTTTTTCCCTCCACACAGAGTCTCGTTCCGTCTCCAGGCTGGAGTGCAGTGGCCCAATCTTGGCTCACTGCAATCTCCATCTTCTGGGTTTAAGCGATTCTCAAGCCTCAGCCTCCAGAGTAGCTGGGATTATAGGCATACGCCACTACACCCAGCTAATTTTGATATTTTTAGTAGGGATAGGGTTTCACCATGTTGGCCAGGCTGGTCTCAATCTCCTGACCTCGTGATCTGCCTGCCTCGGCCTCCCAAAGTGCTGGGATTACAGGAGTGAGCCACTGCGCCCAGCCGGGGTTGGCGTTTTTTTTTTTTTTTTAACTCAGCATAATTCATGCAGAGTCATCCAAGTTGTTGTGTGTATCAGTCATTGGTTCATTTTCTATTGCTGAGTAGTATTCCACAGTATGGATATACCAATGTGTTTATTCTCCCACTGAAGGATGTCTGGGCTGATACTAGCCTTTGATTATTACAAATAAGGCTGCTATGAATGTTTGTGTTCAGGTTGTTTATGAACATAAGTTGCTATTTCTCTGGGATAAATGCCCAAGAATGCAATTGCTGAGTCATATGATGATTTCATGTTTAATTTTACAAGAAATTGCCAAACTGCTTCCCGGAGTGACTGTGCCATTTTACATTCCCACCAACAATGTCTGAGTAATCAAATTTCTTCACAGCCTCAGCAGCATTTCACGTTGTCACTGTTTATTTTGGCCATTCTCATAGGTAAGTAATGATATTTCACTGCAATTTTAATCTGAAGGTCCCTAAGGTCCTGCCCTAATTTTAAACAGAACTGACCGCATATGGCTGTTGGTTGGATGAAATGTCCCTGAAAATTAGCTTCAATAAATAAAGGTAAAGAAATAATTCCCAAGGTCCTCAAAGCACTTTGTCACCATCATCAACGTTTTACTCATAACTGTATATGTTATTTTAACATTTTAACCCATAAAAATGACAGAGAACGCATCGTTATCCTGTTTTAGATAAAGAAACTCAGGCACAGAGAGGGAGAGTGACTTGTCCAAACTCACACAGCTTGGAGTATGTGCAGTGTTCTATATTCCTGTCATTTTCTCACCAATCAGCAAAGTATTCAGGTTAGGCAGGAACGGGCCGCATTCCAGTCTCCTTGAGATGCCAGGCCTCATGGAGAAGCTCCTGCTTTAATCACTCCAGGTATTTTATTTTCTGAAGTATTTTTGTTTATAAACAAATTCCTGTTTTAATTGCTTTTTGTGGAGTGATAAGCATATTATCTGATTTCTACTCGGGGAAGGTTCTAGAGGGCAGTGGCAATTCATAGGTTCCTTAATAAAGAAAGGAAAGGCACAAAAAAGGCTCAGAAAGGGGATTTGGGGCTGTGATAAAAGAGTCCAAAAGCCACAGCATACGGAATGCAAAGGAAACCGGATCCTGTTCAGGTTTTCCTGGCAGGATTAAAATTAAAGAAAAGGCAGGCAGGCTATATGTGGCAGGCAGACTCCCAAGCCCGTTTATTTCATCCTTTGGACTATCCTACTTGCGAGTGAGGACATCAATTATGCAGGTCACTGGACACAGACTGACCGACACTGACCTCCCTCATCTCAAGTTTCTTCTGCCTCTTCCCGCCAAGTAAAATAAAATGGCAGGAAAGCGAGATAATGTCTGTCCCTACCCCAAGTCCTAAGAAGCAGCAGCTGGGTGGAGGTAGAAACCGAATCGGGTGTGTGAGTTTGAGGAGGGAGGGCACAGTGATACCTTGCATACTAAGGCAACGAAGGTCTTAGATAAATTTAAGTCAAAGCCATTTAAACTTCCAATACTTCAAAACCCATCTCTCATTTGCATGTCGCTCCTAATAGAAAGACAGTGAGAGCTGGCTGGGGCTACCAACAATGCCAGCAGCTCCAGTATCCCCCTACTTAGATCGCTTTGTTCCAACCAGATATTCTTTCTCTCACTGCTTTTCCCCATGACACCCAAGTCAGTCATTCAACTGACAAAGATTCATAGAACACCTGTTCGGCACCAGACTTTGCCACCCAGGGCTAGAAGGAGCAGCCCAAGGTCAATGCAGCCAAGAGTCCAGTGTGTAAGAAGTTCATATTCATGGCTATAGGCCAGCGACTAACCATCTAGGGAGCAAGTTTAAGGCCATGAACACATGAAAAGAAAGAAAAGAAAAAGAAGGGGGCTGTGTGACGGAAGCGGAAGAAGTGGAGTGGTTTTTTTCCAGTTTCAGGAATCAAAGGCTTCAATGAGGCAGAGGCATGGGGGTGGGGGTTGAGAAACAGGCAGCATTCACGATGCCCCTGCCTTCTGGAGCCCCTTCCTGACCCCCCCAGCACGGATAGACCTCTCTCCCCTGGGTGCCTCTCACTCACTGTCCCCATCGCTCAGCCAGAATTACAATGGAAAGCGACCTTGGGACACTTCTGGACTTTCGGCTTCGTGTTGCAGGTTAACTCTATATACCCGTAAGGAACTCTGAATGGGCCAACAGCAACTCTCCTCAACCAAAGTATGAACACGCTCACAGCTCCCATCGGATAGGTGCTCAGAGACTCTCCACTGAATACATGGACACGTGAAGGGGCTGAGGCTCACTGACTGAAGCCAGAGTTGAGTCCTGCAGGGGTTTGTGACAATCTGCAAATACGGGAAGGGACAATTAATGTTTTCCAGAAAATGTCAAGACTTCTGGCAAGTGGACTCTTGAAACCTACAGGAAGTGATAAAGACAGCAGGCAGTGGGTGCTAGGGCTGGGGCCCAGGGAGGAAACATGTCGGGGTGATGAAAACGTTGTCTTGAGTATGGTGGTAGTTACACCAGTGAGTGCATCTGTCAACATTTATAGAACTGTACTCGCCCCTTAAAAGGGGTGAATTTTACCATATTTCACTTAATATACATGACTTGCGGGGAAAAGTAGATAAGCATGTCCATGCAGATTTTAGGTGTATTCTGAATGCAGGTGCCCAGGACAGAAAAGTCAGTCTTTGTTTTCTGGACAATGATCTGAATACCAAGTTAATATGTTACCTAGCAGGCCAAATTCCCCCAATAGGAGGGTGTTGTTTTACACCTCGGGAAAGGACAATGGCGTCTCTCTATCCAAACATTGTGGGTGCTTTAGAAAGTTTCCAGCTCTAGAGTGAATGCCCATCAGAGAAGCAGGGAAATCCCAGTATCGAAATGCTCTCCAGATGAGCATCGGCACTATCACTAACCAGCCTCTGTCTGTTTCTCTCTCTCTCTTTCACATGCCATGTGAACTGATTTCCCTGAACCACCAAGTGACAAAACAGACAGCAACGTTGACTCCTGACAGCTGAAAAGACACATGAATAACACACTTACCTGCTACAGCAAATAAGGTCAGAGGTGGCACTCCTCTGGGCACAAAAGAGTGTCCTGACTGATATTAATGACAAAACCTAACTTTCTGAGAACTCACCTTTGCCTCTCCTTACCACCTCCCAAGACCTCACAACCCATGAGGAAGACACAATAGTGATCCCCAATCTAGACATGCTGAAACAACCATACCAGACAGAACTATGTAAATAATTCAAGGTCAGACAGCCACTCAGCAGCAGAACTGGGATTCAAGGTTAGCCTTACCCAACTCCAAATTTCAACTCTTTATACTATGGTCTCCCTAACAGAGAGAGTTAATGAAGTCAAAACTGAGCTACTGTTGGCTTTCTTAGCCCCTCATAGGATAGAAACTTTTGAATCTCACCTTAGTGAGTCTTCGGGCTCATAACTAATAGTGACATTTCTTTTCAACAGTTCTCTATTGCGTGCCACGGAAATTCTCAAACAGAAGAACTAGAAATCCACTAAGTTTATCCAGTTTATTAAAGTCAGCACATCTGAAAAGAGTCACTCACAGGAATGCAATTTTATCTGAATCTAGCTGCTGAGAATTATAACGATATTATTTATGGTCAGTTACTGATGAACTGGTTTGATTCCTTAAAAGGTCATTCTTACTTTATTAGCAATTGTTGACTTAATACAGGCCTCCACTTGAGAAAGCAGCTTGCTCCCACACCTCAGAGAAAGTGCTTAAAGGCAGATTATTAGAAACAAGGGGTCCCTGGAGGTGGTTTGGTCCTATCATTTTACAGTTGAAAAAAGCTAAAACCCAGAGGTTAGGTAAATTGCTAAGGTCACCCAGGTATCTGCAGAGTCAAGAATGAAACTTATTAGCAAGCATATAAAATCAGGCCATCAGCAGGGCATCAGACAGGGAAATTTCCCCTGACCCGATCTGAAAGTTTCAGTAGTTAAACTTCACACCAGCCCTGATGACGCAGCACAGATGGAAGCTATTTTTCTTAATCAAATATATGTCAATATGATTTTAGTAATATCACAATCATAACATATCATTTTACCCCCTTCTAGCCCCAGAGTAGTTTATCTGTACATTTCATTTGATTCTCACAATAACTCTGTGAGATGGGCAGGAAAAGTATGATTATCCATTTTCTATATTATTTTAAGTTTTAAATATTTCCATTTTATAAATAATTGTATATGATTTCCAATCGAAATAGAAATTGAATTTCAAAACATTAAGGAGTTTCCCCAAAGTCACATGGTCAATCAAAACCTTCAGAACTAGGTCTAGAACCCATGTCTTTTGACTTCTAATCCTGTGCTCTTTCGGTATAAAATACAGCCATGATTTGGTTTAGGGACTCGAGAGCCATGGTGGGAGCAGTGAGTCAGAGACAGAGGTCTGCACGTGCCTGGGCCAGGCTGCCCAGACTGCGGACCGCACGCACCTCACCAGGGTGACAGAGTGCAGGAGGAGGTAACCCTGGAACGGGGCAGTGTGCCCCCTGCAGCCCGTGAGAAAAGAGCATCTCAGGCTCCCACACGGAGGACAGCACACCATGGACCCCAGTAAATACTCGGTAGAGCTAACCAGTGTCTCAGGGGTCAACAACATGGGAGCGGAAATGTGGATGAGATGTGTTGAGCTGGAGCTACACTTCCTGCTGGAACTGCCACATGTCCCCTCCTCACTGTGCCTGGGGACAGAGCCTCTGCAGCCACGCCACAGTAAGGAGACCCACCACCAACCTCACTGTCTCTACGAGCAGCCGTAGGGAGCTTAACTTGTTCAGAGTAATTCAAGTTCAAAGACAGGTATGAAAGCGGTAGGCAGGGCCCAGGTCATGCCAGACCCAGGGCTCTGGGGGAACTCAAGTCTTTCTCTCAGGGGCAGTGGTGACATGATGACACTGGCATTCTTTATTCTGTGAGAAGAATCACTGGAGGGCAGAATGGAAGCAGAGCCCAGGTGACAGCCACGGCAGGACCAGACGAAGTGTCAGAAACAGAAGGGGCTGGGCTTGAGAAGAACGGTGGCAGAAGACTGGAGGGGCTGACAGGTCATCACCAATGAGGTGGCGGCCGCAAGGGGCGGGGGAAGGAGGAGGTAACATACAGCCTCACCACAAGATGACAGCTTTCTTGAATAAATAAAAACTTCTGAAGGCTGAAAACACAGCAGACCAACTCCACTGCCCAGGTCTCCTGGTTGGCACCTGGTCACTAAGGAGCAGCCCCACAGTCTCACCTCCGTGCCCAGGCGCTCCAGGTCCAACAGAGCCAAGAATAAAGTCCGTCATGGCTTCTGCGTCTGGGTAGACTGCGATGTCATGGTTCACACATCATATGGAGTTTCATCTTGCTAACAGCGTTCCAGGGGTGTAGACAAAACTGATGTCTTGTCTCAGGTCCCTTCTCCTAAGGGGTGACGAGCTCAGCTTCCGGGAAGAAGGCATGGGGCAGGGCTGACGGCATAAGTGACCTCTGAAGAGGGGGTGCCCTCCATCTAAAGACTCGCCCCAGAGCTCCTCTTTATCACTTTATAAATGAAGTGTCTATCTGAAGCACAAGAAAATATGGCAAAAAGAAGGGGAAACAGAGGACGTGGGAAGAGACGACGACCCGGTTCCACAGCCCTGTGTCACCTCTGGCCATCCTGAAGCCACAAGCGCTTGGGCCAGTCTGCCCAGCTTGCGTTTCACTGGGAGGCCCTCGGGGGCACCCTAACGCTGGTCTGTGAGCTGGGAGTCCACTCTCCTGTGCCTTCGGGACCCCATGCTGGTACTTGGGTTGACAGGCTTGCCTTAAAAAGCTGCTTGAGCTTCACTGTAGATAAAGACAGGCAAATCTGGACATAAACACTAAAAAAAGAATGTCCTATAAGGAGCACTTCGGGCAGCCAATATTAAGACAAAAATCCCAACGCCATGACTTCCTAATTGCCATATGCCTAGTCACTGCAGATTGCTCTATTTACTCCAGAGTAATGAATAGCCTCTCCGGTTTCGTAGCAATCTTTGCTTTATTGAAGGGTGGGGCTGTCTTTTATCAAGAAACACCACAGGGTTCTAGAGCACTGCCTCGGCCAGTCAGACAGGATGTCTGCACCTGCAAACTTTCTACACTGCCCGGGAGATGGCTTCAATACAAAAAAGCACTGCTAACCTCGACAAGAGGCCAGCGGAGTCGTCAGGACAATCCAGCATGTTGCTGGCTTCTTCTGTTTCCTAAAAACAGAAGTCACCACACATACAACAAAAATTCAATGGTAAAACAAAGTAAAAATAACCAGGACTTTTTTTTCTCCTCCTTCCCCTTAAAGGGAAAGCAGGGTGAGGTCTATTGGGCACTACACCTGTGCATTTGTCCACACAAGAGAGACGGAATTACACATATCTTCAGTGTAAAGACCCTGCCCTCCTTGGGGGTGGGCAAGGCCAGCTACATCTGGAAGTTGTTCAACTATTACAAAGGAGGGAGAGCACTGCTCCTCTGAGACCTCCAATCCAAATTTGGTTCCTTGGTTTTTCTCTGCCCTTTCTTTTCTTTTGCAGTATTTACCACAAATGGTAATGCTGCAGCTATCTGTGGATGTCTTTGTTTACCATCTGTGTCCCTCCATGAAAAGAGAAATTGGGCCTCCTCCATCGATTTCCTGCTCCTCGTACTGAGTCTGATACACAGAAGGTGCTCAAAAGTATCTGATGAGTTAGAGTGGGCCCTTTGGCAACATGTCTCTGTGCCTCAGTTTCTCTGTCTGCCAGGAAGCAGTTGTTGAGAGGACTCGTGAGGACAATCTTTCCTCTCCGTGGTTCCCAAGTTAAATAAATACTCTTTTGTCCATGTGACCAAATAGTGAAAGACTGGGATCGCTAGCCACAAGCCGCTGGGAAACTAACACTTCTCCTGGGAGGTCACCCCAGCCTTCTTCCACTGAGATTGACCCGTCTGAGTTCCTTCATCTGATCCTCAAAGCCTTCATTTCCCAGCCTGGAAATCCGGGGGCTGGATCTTGCATTCTGAGATGATTCCAAGACCTCCTCCCACTGACTATGTTATTTGAAGTTCACTGTTGTACAAATTTTAGGCCCCGGGGGGCTGCTCGTATGTATAAAAAATGAGATGTCAAAACAGTTTACCTATGATGTTCACCGTACTATCCACTTCATTTTTTATAGCTGAAGTCAGGACCGCATACTCAGGAGAAAGATCACTTACTCCATTACTAAGCCCCAGAGATGACTCAACTGGTTCTTGCTAGGAAGAAGAAAAGAAAAAAGAATTGAGAACACTTCCTTTCCCCTCCCTTCTCTTAGCTGAAATTCTACCCTCTGCCTACTTTCTTTAATGCTAGTGTCATTCACGTTCGGCTGAATGAATTCATTCCCTGCTTCTTTAAACTGGCCTGCGTGAAAGCACATTTCTGCACAGGGTACACTGCTGGGTACACAGCTCCTTCTATTTCACTTCAAGGAAATGGTACCAGCCCATCTGGCTTGCCTTTAGGAAATGCTTCCACCTGCAGACAATAGCTGTGGGGTTAGGCAGAGCTGCATTGCTGTCTCTGTAAAATGTGCACTGCGGGGATTCCACATTGTCCCGCTCCTGCTCAAAAGAATCAATGCCTGGCTTTCTCCTAAGGAAGGAATCATGCCACCTCTTTCATAATTATTTCTTAGGAAAAGCTTTGCCTCAGTGATTGGCCCAAGAACAGGAGCCTAGAGGAAGTTGTGGATAAATTCCCTGCAGATAAGTTTTGCCGTGGGCTGTGGCCACCTGAATGCCCTGCACTGGATGGCTGCCTGAGCACAAGGGCCGAACCCTGGCCTGAGCACAAGGGCCGAACCCTGGCCTGAGCCCAGCCGGCCCACCCCACACAATGGCCTTACATAAATGCCCTCCAGGTGGCTGAATATCCCATCCAGTCCAACACACTGCACGTGCACACTGACGAAATAATGAGAACAAATTCGTTTCCCTTACTGGAGCTCTTAACGTGTGCTTCTTTCCAAGTGAATCAGAACCCTCCATTCCCTTTGAGGGTGCTAAGCTCTGCCAAAGCCAGCCCCGAGGTGCCTGCTGGCATCCAGCTCTCAAGGGAAGCTCGCGTCTGCTGCTATGATAGCAATCAAGTCAGACAGAAGCCACACATGACAACACCCAAGGAATCCAAAGCAGAAGAAAGGGGTGGGGAGCAGAAGGGACACAGGAAGCAGAGGTTCGTGCAAGTAGATGCGGCTGTGCTGGGAAAAGTCAAGAGTGGTCGGCTCTGAAACACGGTGGGTGTTCTTACCAGCTTATTTATACACTATTTGGAATCAATCCCCCCAAAATCCTCAAAAAGTCACTAACGGAATGAGGGGAAATAACCTCCCCCTTCCTAATCCCACCTGGCAAACTCCCACCTTGGTAACATGACTTCAAAGGCATCCCTTTGCTGTGGAGCTGTTTTTACAGAGACCATACACTGCCTGGCTTACCAGATGTCCCGAAGGTCGGATGTAAGGGAAGACCTAGAACATCCATCCCTACGAGGCCCGACTTCTACCCCTTTCACCCCAGCATCTTTAACTCTTCTCTTTTACAAGTTCTAAATAAGAAGTCTGCACTTTCTTGGGCCAAGAATCGTGGCTCACCCTGGAATCTCAGCACTTTGGAAGGTGGAGGCTGGAGGATCATTTTAGCCCAGGAGTCAAGACCAGCCTGGGCAACAAAGCAAGACCCTGGCTCTACAAAAAATAAAAGCATTAGCCAGGTGTGGTGGTGCATGCATCTTGTCCTGGATACTTGGGAGACTGAGGTGGTGGGAGGATCTCTTGAGCCCAGGAGTTCGAGGATGCAGTGAGCTATGATCATGTCACTGTACTCCAGCCTGGGTGACAGAGTAAGATCCTGATTCTTGAAGGAAAAAAAAAAGAAAAAAAAAAAAGTCTGCCCTTTCTGGAAAAAAAAACCACTTGCCTGTGACCTGAGTGAGTCACCAGGTTTTCTCTTCTTTTACAGCCAAACTTCCCGCCCAGCGTCTGCCCTTCCGGACTTCGCCTCTCCACCTGGGCCCCCATTAGTACCTGCGGTCTCATTTCCCCTCCACCTGCAGAATCAAGCTCCCAGCCAGGTCTTAAGAGAATCAGAAGGGCCTGGGGCAAAGCCTGGTGCCTCCACTTCTCCCTAGTTGCGGGTCCTTATTCAACCTCTGCAAGCCATTCTAGGGCACTGCGGACAGCTGTAAACTGAGGACAGTAATAGGACCCACGTGGTTGGGATAAGATTAAATGAGCCAACTACGTACATGGCAATTATTAATAAATAAGTACTCACCATTACCAAAGGTCCCCAGCTAAACTCTGCTCTCCTAAATGCAATGGCCTCTTCTCAGATCCCTTCCCCCGCAGCCCCATACTCTGACCTCTGATGGGGAGGACCATGCTATCCCTCCGAGGCGGCCTGAGCTGACACTGCTCCAATTCTCTGCTTCTCTGACGTCAGCCTCCTTTCTCAATGGTGTCCTCAGTGACACCTGGTAGGTCTCCCCAACCCGAGTCATGCCCCACCCTTCACTGTCCCACCTCCATTTCCTCAGCTCCCTCAAAAAGGACTAAACACAGGCCCCTGAAGAAGTTCCAGGAGAACAGCTCATTTGTATGGGTTTCTGTTGTTGTCTGACCTTATTTTTTTTAATTCATTCTGTTTCTGGGTTTCCTATAAAAGTAATGAGACAGTCAGGCTTGCATACATTTAAAAAACTAAATTAATTCTGATTTCCCCATTGAAGATCTGTAAGTGTTACACATGATCTACAGATTAATTAGCGACAGGTGATACTTTTATCACTTGAGAAAATGATGACTCAGAGACTAAATTAATTTTCCAAGATCATGCTACTTTTAGCCTGCGGACACGCGGCAACTGAAGTCTGTCTTTGGTCATGAACTATGGTTCCATTCCAGGAGCTTTCTGTCTTAAGGAGCCCTTGTATCTTGCTCTAATTCCAGTGGAGACCGAGAAACTCTTCTGCAAGCTGTTCCACTCTCTCCATTCTTACCCTGCATGCTGCACTGATCACTTCTGTAATGGCAACGTATATTCCACCAGTGGAGGCTGGAGACACTACTCCCAGCTGTGTTACTCCCCTCACCCCCACTTCAAAAGAAAGAAACCCTGTCATTTCTTTTTTTTTTTTTTTTCAGACGGAGTCTTGCTCTGTCGCCCAGCCTGGAGTGCAGTGGCGTGATGTCAGCTCACTGCAACCTCCGCCTCCCGAGTTCAAGCCATTCTCCCACCTCAGCCTCCCGAATAGCTGGGACTACAGGCACGTGCCACCACACCCAGGTAATTTTTGTATTTTTAGCAGAGACAGGGTTTCACCGTGTTAGCCAGGATGGTCTTGAACTCCTGACCTTGAGATCCACCCACCTCGGCCTCCCAAAGTGCTGGGATTACAGGCGTGAGCCACCGCGCCTGGCCAAAACCCTGTCATTTCAAAGCCATCAGTGCAATCATCTCACTGATACTGTCGCTCAGGACTGACAGTACAGGCCATGGCACAGTGAGACAGAACCTGCACCCCAAAACGCCTCCATGCAGAATAGGCCCAGGAGAGAAAGATCTTCACTAAACTGGGTCAAGGTGTCTGAAATGATTAGAAGTAGGAATATCTAAATCTAAGCTATATTAAAATCCAAGGATCTCAAATGAAGAAAAGGGGTGTGGAGTTCTCCATGTAAAATGCACACAGAGATCCTGCAGACCCTGATGGGTCTCTGGCCCTGACACCTGATGACCTCTCCTGAACCCCAATGACCCACGCCACTCCTGCCCTGGTTCAACTGCCTACTGCTTTGCTGCACCATATCCTGGCCTGCTTCGTCCTGGCCAAGGGTTATATCTCCTCTTTCTGTTCCCCTTCTCACTTTAGATATAGGCTCTTCTGTAAATCAACTAACCTGTAGCTTTCTTGGCTTTTAATTTTCTCACCTTGCTCCAAAGATAGCACCCCGCCCTCCCCACCAAAAACAAGACTGTGCTTGGGTGTGGACTCCTCCAGGGTGCACGAACTGCACCAAACACTGATGTTCAAAAACCTTTGCTATAATTATGGAACCCAAGGTTTGGTGTACATGGATGCGCAGCCTCCGCCGAGCACTGACGCTCAAGGACCTTTGCTGTAATTATAGAATCCAAGATTTGGTCTACAGTTTAAGGGATTTTAAGCAAAAGCAAACTGGCATGAGAGAGTTCAGGGGCAGGAGTAGGCTTCTTTAGATGTGTAAAATAATACACCTTCAGCCGGTCTTGAAGCTACACTTGCTGAATGGGCTTGGGGATGGACCGGCGTTGGAGGACAGCAGAGGGAGTCCCCTCTGCTCCGAGCCCATGCTGTTTCAACGCTGAGCTAATGTCCCTTGTCCCTGAAGCCCCGTATAATGGGCCACAAGCCCACCTCCCACCTTCCCAAATGCTCTAAATCATCTGCGCAAAGCCAGTCTTTTCGAAGCTAAATGTAAGGACATCAAATGTAAGGGTACCACGAGGTCTCGGCTAACAGAGCGTGTGCGCTGACAGCTGGACTTCACGGGTCCAAGGAGACTGGATCTTGGCGGGTGCACACACCCAGCACAGCGGCTGCGATGCCACTGAGAACAGACACTCTCGCAAGCTGGGCAGGGCCCTCCTGCCCGGCCCCACAGCCACCTTCCTTCCTTGGAAAGAGGCCATCGTCATCCTCGTCCTCCCTTCTGTCACTGCCACTTCCCTCTGGACGTTTTCCCTTGGCTCACTCTTCTCTGCCTCTTCTCCGTGGGCCTCTGTCTGCAACTCACATAGTTTCTCTCTTGGAGAAGGCATCCGTTTCCAAAGCCACCAACGCCATTCTCAAGTAAATGAACATGTCTACTGGTTGGGGCACTCACCCAAGCGCTATGCCCTCCAACTTTCGAGCTGGTATTTGCTCTCAGGGTTCTCTGTCACGTCAAAGGCAGCATGTCCAAAGTGAAACACCCCCTCCACAAAACGACCTCCATTCCCAACATCCCCTCTGAAGGTAAGAAACGCGGGGGCCTCCTCTTTAGGCCGCTCTCATCTGCATCCTCCGAACCCTCTTCCACTTTCTGGAGAAACGTCTCCTCCCCTCCATGCCAGTGGTACCAGCTCCGCCCCTGCCCTGGTCTCCTTCCCATCCCGGTGAGAAAGGCCTCCCTTATGTATCAATTCCTCCTGCTCTGAGTGCTCCAAGGAGTTCAACTGTGTCATTTCATACAACTGTCCCTCAAGCTTTTAAACAGGGCTTGGAGCTCCCCTCCTGAGCCACCAAACGGGAAAGGAGGATCCCGGGCAGGCAGAATCAGCCAGATAGCCTGCTTCACCCAGGGCAGGTCTCGTGTCATCTGTTTTTCAAGTGAGTTGCTGGCATGGGTTTTCATTTTATTAAAGTTTAAAAACTGAAGACCTCTTCCAACCAGTAAGGGGATCAGCAGCAGCAGTCCTGCCAGGGAGTGCACCGTGTTTTAATCCAGCTCATGTCACTGTTAAGAGCCAACAGTTCTATGAGAAAGAGCAGCTGAACGCCTGTCTGCTTACCCACAGGTCTGCGCTCAGAACGAATACAGACCAGGCCTAATCTTTACCAAGCAACTTTAGCAGCCCTTCCCAATTCTATCGCCTTCACAACACTAACGCTTTGATCAGGAAGTACTGTACAGTTTCAAGGCATGTATATTTCAGCTGCAAACAACCCTCTGAAGCGGGAAGTACCCATTTCTACCCGCCCCACCTACATGCCTGTACTTCCCATTGTTCCCTCACACAAACTCCTGCTCTAATTAAGCCAGTTTCCTGTCTCATCCAGGAAAGATAAACCAACTCTATCTCCAAGGCCTTCACTCCTGAGGCCCTTAGTGCTAGGGAAGGACCATGGTTTGACACTGTCCATCCCTCAAGGCCTGGCTTAGGCCCCAATGGCTATGAGGCACCGAGTGGACACACTTGGATTCAAATCTCAGCTTTGTAAAGCAATGCAGGCTTGGGAAAATCAATCGGCCGCTCTGTGCATCCATTTCCTACGTGTATAAAAGGGAGATGAACCTGCCCATGACAGGGAGAACTCAGTGAGATAATCAACATAGCTGGGAACTTGGAATCAGCTCAAAAATATCAACCAGCGCCCCTCTGTTTTAACTACTTCTATCCTTATTGTTCTTGGCCTTGTCTGAAGTCCCACAGAGCAAACTGTTCCGTGGCTACTTTCTGAAACATAAATATGCACTGACGATGCAAAATCCAGGACTGCTCACTGTTGTTTTTCTTTCTTTTTTGAGGTGGAGAAGGGGTCTTGCTCTGCTGCCCAGGCTGGAGTGCAGTGATGCAATCATGGCTCACTGCAGCCTCGAACCCCTGTGCTCAAGCAATCCTCCTACCTAAGCCTCCTGAGTAGCTGGGACTATAGGCATGCTCCACTGTACCCAGCTGTTTTTCTTGTTCTTATTTCCTTAGATATCCAGCTCCATGAAAACATGGCTCACTGAGCATGTAGAGACATACTCACAAAAGGAAATGTCAGAGAATGCTCAGGTAGTTTCTGCACCTACCACATGGCCAATGGGCCTTGGGTCTTCCAGTCTCAGGGAAACTATTTGTTAGGGGACATAAAGCATAGAGATAAATCATGAGTGACCCCAAGAAAATCCTAACACTTGGCCTACATGCTGTAAACACTGTTTGCTAATTAAAACTTCAACTTGAACTAAAGATTGGGAAAAGCTTGCTTCAACAGCAAATTTTCATACCTAGTTACCACATAAAAGACAAATTTTCTCAGTAGAAGAAATCTACAGTCTATCCAGTTACATATCTGAGTAGACTAAGTAGGTTTAGTATAGTTGCACAGGATATATTAACTCGGTGCTTGGGTGTTTTCTTTTTCTTCTTTTTCTTTTTTTTTTTTTTTTGGAGACAGAATCTCGCTGTGTCACCCCGGCTGGAGTGCAGTGGCACAATCTCGGCTCATTGCAACCTCCGCCTCCCAGGTTCAAGCGATTCTTCTGACTCAGCCCCCCAAGTAGCTGGGGCGACAGGCATGCACCACCACGCCTGGCTAGCTTTTTTGTATTTTTAGTAGAGATGGGGTTTCACCATATTGGCCAGGCTGGTCTCAAACTCCTGACCTCGTGACCCACCCACCTCGGCCTCCCAAAGTGCTGGGAATACAGGCGTGAGTCACTGCGCCCGACCAGTGCTTGAGTATTTTAACATACAATTAAAAAGTAATATATTAACAGCTAATAATTGTCCTCTGACTGTCCAATTCCAGATGCCCTGGGAGTTCACTTTTCAAACACTCTACAGAGACACTGAGTCCACACAATGGCTTGAAGAGCCAGGAAGTCCAGAACTCTGGAAGCCCGCTGGCTACTTCCGAGCTTCCCTGCTACACAGCAAAGCACAATGCAAGCAGATTTAAATTCAAAAGTTAGCGGGGCATAGGTCTGGTGAATCACCTGCCTTCTGCTGAAGGAATCATGTCCCTTGGAGGGGAAAGTTTCGGGTATGAGCCATATCTTCATGGCACAAGGATTTCATAAAACACACTTGGCTAAGGTGGATCTTGACCCTCACGGCTGCACCTAAGATCTCTCACTGACTTCCCTGGGTCGGGATGGTCAAGCCCACCCAGGACTGTGCCTTCCACAACCTGCTCAATTTAGTGGCCATGTGAAGACACCGCCAGTGCTGATGTGGCCGCAGAGATCTCAGACGAAGAGGACCACCACATGGCATGGTCTCTAAGATGCACATTTCCTCACACTGCCACATCCCTGAAAGAGGATGTGCCTTACAATCCATTACGTGTCATGGTTTCATCAGAAGCAGTTTTTGTAAGACATACATAAAATAACAGTGCACCTTAGCATCACTGGCATCTGGCGTTCGATGGAACACAGTGGATACATGTGACCAAAGTGTGCAGAAAAGGCGACATGTGTTCCTCCATTCTTATTTCTCCATTAACTGCTATTATGAAATGAAATCTGCCTCCTAATGGGAAAGCCCTGACTCGCACCCCACACATCCTACTTCTTTATAAAACTGTTTAGTCAACAAATGCGGACGCATCTCATCAGCTATCAGATTCGTATTAGAGATCTGTTCTGGGCAGGCACTCAGCTAGATGATAGGAAAATAGGAGTAAATATGCTTCGGTCACATGTAACATCGTAGCAGCTTCTTCAAAATCACACATTTGTGAGGAAGCTATGCTTTTCTTACTAAACAACACGAATCAAAATGTAGGCCTTAAAAATACAAACTCAGCCAGGCTCACACTCGTAATTCCAACATTTTGAAAAGCCAAGGCAGGAAGATCACTTCAGGCCAGGAGTTTGAGACGGGCCTAGGCAACAAAGTGAGACCTTGCCTCTATAAAAAAAAACGTTTTTACTTATCCATTCTTGGTGACGAACACCTGCAGACCTGACTACCAGAGGGAGGCGGAGGTGGGGAGGATCACCTGAGCCCAGGAGGTTGAGGCTTCAGTGAGCCATGATCGCATCACTGCACTCTAGCCTGGGTGATGGAGTAAGACCTTGTCTTGAAAAACAAAACAAAAACTAAGAAATGATATGGCTAACAACTAAGTTTGTTCAATTGTAAAATAAATAAATAAATGTTTTAAGAGGTAATATAGGAGAAACATATATACTTAAAAAATACTTAGCCGGGCGCGGTAGCTCATGCCTGTAATTCCAATACTTTGGCAGCCCAAGGCAGGTGGATCATGAGGTCAAGAGATCGAGACCATCCTGGCCAACATGGCGAAACCCCATCGCTACTAAAAATACAAAAATTAGCCGGGCGTGGTGGCGCACGCCTGTAGTCCCTGTTACTCGGGAGGCTGAGGCAGGAGAATCGTTTGAACCCAGGAGGCAGAGTTTGCAGTGCATTCAGGTCACACCACTGCACTCCAGCCTGGCAACAGAGTGAGACTATGTCTCAAAAGGAAAAAAAGAAAAAGAAAAAATAATACTTAAAAGACATTCAAAAATCACATGTGGATTTTATATGGGCCTCTTTAAGTAAACAAACCACATGAAAGTTATAACGTGTGGAACAGCTGAAACTCTAACACTGGCAGGATATTCACTGATATGGAGAAATTACTATTAATGTTTTCAGGTACAATAATGACATCATGGTATTTTTACAGAGCACTTAACTTTTAAATACATATTCTGAACTATTATGGAAGAGGTATGGAATTCGCTTCAAACATTATATTAAGCTGAACTATAAAAAATTGTTTTGGGGCCAGGTGCGGTGGCTCACGCCTGTGATCCCAGCACTTTGGGAGGCCGAGGCAGGCGAATCACCTGAGGTCAGGAGTTCAAGACCAGCCTGGCCAACATGGTGAAACCCATCTCTACTAAAAATACAAAAATTAGCTGGGTGTGGGAGTGAGCACCTATAATCCCAGCTCCTCAGGAGGCGGAGGCAGGAGAATCGCTTGAACCGGGGAGGCGGAGGTTGCAGTGAGCTGAGATCACACCACTAAACTCCAGCCTGGGTGACAGAGCGAGACTCCAACTTAAAAGTATATATGTATAGATACAGAAAGTGAAACTGAAAGTATCACTGCAAAAATACCCTGCCTAAAATATTTATTTTTCCATTGTACAAGTAACTATCTCTAAAACTTTAACAATTTATCTAAGTGTTTCTTCACAATCTAACTACCTTCATGAGTCTAACTTCATATCAGAAGCATATTATTCGGGTGTTTTTTTTTCTAAAGTAGTGGCTTGTTTTTAAACATTGTGCTGTCTGCATGGTCTGCTTTCTTCTTTTCTTTTAACATTTATTCTAGATTATAAATCAGTATGAGCATCTCCTTCAAGTTTAGTTCTGAGTATCCAGGTGACCCTGGGTGCATGTCACTCAACTCTCTCAAGCCTCCATCTCTTCATCTGCAAAGAGAGGCCAGCGAGCCAGACAGTCTCTCTGAGGTTCCTGGGTCTGTGACTGCAGTGTCTGCTCTCTGCTCAGCAAGTGAAGCTTGTCCCCGGTTTTGCGGGGAATATTCGGCTCTTCTCTCCCTATTTAACAAGGGCTGCCTAATCTATCTGCGAAGATCCTTAAACTGCAGGGGAGTTCAGACTACACAGCCTAGTGAGAAGCTCACACACACGCACATCCCATGGAAAACCCTCGTGGGGTATGAGAGATAATTCCACAGTGGACAGAAGGCAGCCATTGAGAGCTGTGCTGATGGAGTGCTGAGGCTGACCACAGTGTCCCCCATCAAAGGGCCCGTCATGAAATGTGTATAAAATACAGTTCATACATTTTATAGAGGCATATAACGTTTCACACACATTAGAGTACATTTAATAGCCTGAAAATATAGTTAAGAGTATGAGACATAAGCTAGTGTGGAGCTTAGCTGGCACGCAGTGACCGATGGCAGAGGCTGTGGCAGCCAGATGGAGGCCTCAGCCTGCCGAGCACATTGTGTCCATCTGTGACTTCATTCATAAATTTCCCAGGGAGACGGGAGGAGACGGGGCCCCGTGTACCTATGTCTGCAAGTGGATACATGCCGAAGAGCAAACATGGAAAGCACAGAAGACACGCGGGCAAAGGAAGAAAGATGACACACTCCACAGAGGTCCTGCGACTCATTTTTATAAGGCAGAATAGGAGTCATTAGTAAGATCCCACTTCGGCTTTCTCTCTGAACCACCCAAGATTACCTTGATGTGCTTAACTCTGTCTTCTTTTTCTGTCTTTGGTTTCTTTCCTGTGGCAAAAAAAAAAAAAAAAAAAAAAAGTAGTTTTGGATTAATTCATGAAGGACCTCCAGAGAAACCTTTCCCTTAGGTTAAATAATTCTTCCTGAAACTCTCCATGAACCTGTTGTTTTAGTCTGTACATGGTCAAAATTCCACAGGCATCTTTTACTACCTTTGGTTACTTGAAAGTCTTATTTCCAAGCCCGGTAGGGGCGGAATGATTCACTACGGCATGAACATGCTATTCTACCTGTGAAGTGACTGCAGATGTAGAAATGAAGAGATCACGAAGGCACGACGATGCAAATTGAGTGATCTCTCTTCCATCTGCAAATACCTTTACCTTTCTTAGAAGGCCGTTCTGATAGGGGCAGCATTCGGTAGACTCTGAACGCATTGTTTCCTTTCTTTATGCTTTTATCCTTAACTTCTTCAATATCAGGCAAGGAGTTCATGGCACATCTGAAATTCGCCTTCCACGTTTTGGGATCAGGTTTATCTACTCCTGGTTGATGCTTTCCTAACGACATAGACAAGGGTTAAGAAAAAGAGGGAAAACATTAGATACAGAGGAAGAAATTTCTGGAAACACAGTATGGCTGGCCAGGCACTAGGAGGAAACCTTTTCACTCCAGGCTATATCTCCAGTGACAAATCATCCTGGTGTGCCTGGGGATGAGAAGGTTCTTGGGATGTGGGAATTCTGTTTTTAAAACCTGAACAGTTCCAGGCAAACTGGGACAAGCTGGTCACCGTGGTTCTACCACACAGCTTGAGGAAACTATAAATGCTGGAAGAACACAGCATCAACGTAAGAAACACAGAAGACTGAGAGGCTGCAAAGTCAACAGGCAGAGGGAGTGCCTGTTTTCCATCTAACGCTCCAACATCCTATACAAGTTCTGTTCCTGTAAATAGCTCCCTACTTAAATGTAATAAATCAATTTCTTTCTGACTGCCTTTTGGGGGGAAATAAATTTCATCAAGGTTTGTAGCATCAGAACAAATGATGAGTTTATATTCTCCCAGTAACACCTAGAGAACGTCTTAGAATACCACATTTGTAGGAAATTTAAGGACTGAGATTCTATGGGGTGAGTGGAACATCACTTTGGAGAGGTGTAATTTGTACCCCATGTGTCCTGGAAGTGCCTAGGGACAAGTCACAGGTTTTTCAGAGCCATCTTCATGAGGTCATAAGCTGGGATATTTTATGTGTAATAAAAAGAAAACTAAGCGTGGGTACCTGCCTCTGTAAACGTCGCAGGGAGTTTTAGTACCTGTGTGGATTGCCCAGTTTCTAAAGAGTGGTGCATCTTTCTCCACGTCCCACCCATGTCTAGCTGCGTGCATCCAGGGGATCTGAAAAATCTTCTTTTCCTGAAAAAAAAAAATGGTAAAGAAGAACTGCAGTCATGGGTTTTGGCCCACCATTGCAAAGGGTTCTGAAGGTCTGGCCAGCAAGATTTCCCACCAAGCATCACTGAATGTGTTGACTGTCGACAGGAAGATTTACTGTAAACCAAACCCACTTCCCCACTGGATCCCAAATCTTGATAGCCTACCCTGGGTGACAGTCAGTCTCATGAAGTCCTGCAGAGCAGGAATGTTTTCTAAGGTCCAAGGTGATGATTTGGGATATACCAATGTGTTCCATTATTTGTGCCTCTTTTCTATTTTTTTAATATATGTTTTTGCAGACAGAGTCTTGCTCTGTTGCCCAGGCTGGAATGCAGTGGCATGATCTCAGCTCACTACAACCTCCATCTCCCAGGTTCAAGGAATTCTCCCAACTCAGCTTACTGAGTAGCTAGGATGACTGGCATGCGCCACCACGCCTGGCTAATTTTTGTATTTTTAGTAGAGACAGGGTTTCACTAAATTGGCCAGGCTGGTCTTGAACTCCTGACCTCAAGTGATCTGCCCACCTTGGGCTCCCAAACTGCTGGGATTACAGGGGTGAGCCACTGCACTCAGCCCTGTTCATCTTTTTTTAATAAAACCACAGAAAAATGGCCACGGACTGAAACTTCTAATGCTCCTTCTTATAATTTATTCTCATCGTTTGGTAAACAGTAATTCCAGTTATCTTAGGAAAAATTAAAAGTCAGGCAACTTTCCAAAATTATACCCCTTTATGCTGCTAAAGAGAAGTCAGGTATATCTGAGGCCACTGTCACAAAAACCAAGTATCTCCCACAGAAACAGAAAGTAATGTCCGAATCCCTCCGGGTCCGCTGTCTGCAGGAAGCAGAAAGATGTGCAAACGAAGAGGCAGAGGTTATGAGATGACACACTTTCTGGGCAACATCTCTCTGCACAATCCTTATACCAGACTATCTCTACATCTCTCTGGCAACCCTAACTCAAAACCGCCTCAAGCAACCCTGAAAAACACAGGATTGGAAACCTGGGGGTCTAGAAACAAAGCCATACGCTTAGTGAGGCTACCAGTGAGGAACCTGGCCCAACCAGCTCTTATGGTGGAACCGGCAGGTACTAAGGCCGCAGTGGCACTGCGCGTTTGACTACCCACGTCCACATGGACCTCGGTTTTTTCCCTCCCACAGCTTACCGAGTGAGGTATATGTTACAATTTCCATTTTATAGCTGAGGAAACCAAGAAACAGACTTTTGACTGTTAAGCCAAGGAACTTACAGGGTAGTGAGTGTCTAAGTTCAAACCCAAGGTCATGTGACTCCACATACTATGACTTAATCACCCACCCATTGTCTCCCAGCTTTTAGATTTGGAAGATTCCCTGTCCTGTGACAGACCAGTTGAGACCTGGATTCTGCGGAGATGAAAGCCCAGGAGATTGTATTCTTTTAAAGCTCTCAAGGCAGTTCTGGTAATTGCTAGGTATGCGGGTCCCTGCACTACACTCTGAGGAAGGAATGAAATGTCAGGAGGGAGTTTCCACCACTTCAGTCTCACACAATGAAATGCAGAAAGGGTCCCAGCTGGCCCAAAAGAGACTTAGTGCCTCTCCACAGAACCAATCACAAAGCCAGGACTAAGAATATTTCAGAACATTGGAGAGTTTCCCAAAACCTGTTAAAAGGAAAAATCTACCATATTCTTGAAACGTCAGTTATTAAAGGAGAACTGAAAGCAAGAGACTTTTTCATCAACTCCTCGATGTTCACTCTGTGTCATCCACAGAGGTGGCAGGGCTTCAGATCAGCCC
This sequence comes from Cheracebus regulus, assembly GCA_963574635.1. Lineage (NCBI taxonomy): Eukaryota > Metazoa > Chordata > Mammalia > Primates > Pitheciidae > Cheracebus > Cheracebus regulus. The sequence goes on along the minus strand of CAUYQU010083942.1, from coordinate 23,053 downwards.
ATTTCAAAAGGACGGTGATCAGAAAGGGGCTGAGTGACATTTTATGCTTTAATGTAGATGAAAATCAGAGAGCAAAATCACTAAATGCCGTTTCTTGATGTTCATGAAAATGAATATAAGTGAAAATTGATTTCAGTGAAAGAACTCTTCCTGAAGTGCATGTCCAGAATCTAAAGCTTTATGCTTAAACGTAGAGATTCTTAAGAATTTCCTGTTGTACTTTTTTTCTAGGTCAAAGGAGTTCTAGTGTGACACAATCTGAAATCTATCATGCAAGACACAAACTGATACAGATATAGTAGATCTTTTTAAGTATCCTCATGCATGCGTACACGCACACACACAAATACACACACACATGCAGGCACACACATGCACATGCACATGCACACACGCATGTGCACACACATGCACACGCAAGCACACATACACGCACGGACAGGCACATGCATGCTCACACGCACACACACGCACACCCAAACCTAGTCCCACAGTAACCATGCGAAAGTCATCCAACTACCAAAGCACTGACTGAACCTAGCAATATCCACTATGCATCCTCTTGAAATGTGCAACAGGCCTGAGTGGGCTGGCATAGTTCAGATGTGTGTCCCCTCGAAATCTCCTGTTAAAATGTGATTGCTAGTGCTGGAGGTGGGGCCTGGTGGGCAGTGTCTGGGTCATGGGGCAGGATGCCTCATGAAAGACTTGGTGTCGTTCTCATGGTAGTGAGTAAGTTCTCCCTCTATTAGTTCCTGTGAGAGCTGTTTATTCAAAAGAGCTTCATACCTGCCCCCTTCTGTACTCCTCCCTCTCTTGCCAGGCAATGCCCTTTGCCTTCCATCCTGAGGCCTCACCAGAAGCAGATGCCAATGTCATGCTCCTTGTACAGCCTAGAACCCTGAGCCAAAGAAACCTCTTTTCTTTATAAATTACCCAGCCCCAGGTAGTCCTTCATAGCAACACGAAACAGACTACTCCATAGACCTGTCTCCAAAAAACAATACACAACAAACGTTGGTGAGGATGTGGAGAAACTGGAATCCTCCTTTATTGCTGTGGGAATGTAAAATGGGGCAGCCACTCTGGAGAAAGTGAAACACAGAATTACCTGATGACCCAGTAATTTTACACCAGGATGTATACCCCAAGAATTCTACGCAAACATTCAAACCAAAACTTATACACAAATGTTCACAGCAGCACTATTCACAAAAGCCAAAAGATAGAAACAACCCAAGTGTCCACCAATTGATGAATGGATAAACAAAATGTGGTATATCCATACAATGGAATATTATTCAGCCACAAAAAAGGAATAGAGTTCTGACACTTGCCATCGTGTGGATGAACCTTGAAAACATCATGCTAGGTGAAAGAAGCCAGACACAAAAGGCCAAATATTGAATGATTCTGTTTACATGAAATACCCAAAAATGGCAAATCCAGAGAGACAGAGTGTTGCCACAAGCTAGGGGAGAGGGAAATGGGAAGTGACTGCTTAAGGGGTTCAGCATTTCCTTTTGGAGGGATAAAAAGTTCTAGAACTGGACAGTGGTGATGCCTGCATGACACTGCGACTGTCACTTTAAAATGGTAAATATTTTTTAAACTACATGTAACTTTTAACTAGTTTTTCATATTGCAGGAAAAAAAGACCAAGAAACTTAGAAATATCTTTAAAATTGCATCACAGATCCTTTTTTTGAAGAAGACCATATTAAAAGGTAAAAGAAAGTGAGATTCATTTTGAAACTGAAAGAGATTCTGACCAGTAAACACTCTGGTCACAAGTCGTGTGTTCCATGGGACATGATGGTGTTGCTATGCGTCTGTGTGGACCCTGTGATATCAGTATATGTCAGGTGTCTCATCCCTGCGTGATCAGCCCTGCACACGTGCTGGTGGTACATGCTGTGTATGGATGGACGCCATGTGTACGTGCAGAACTCTGCCCATCTGAAGGAAGGCAGGAGAGATGAGTGCTGCTTGACTTCAGAAAAGCATCTGAGATTATCTTGAGCAATGCAGAACAAGGGTTCCTTGGCCCCACATGGAAACTGGTTCTGTTAACTTCTCTCCCTCTTGTTCCCCCCGACATTTTTAAGATGTTCCAATGAGTGTGCTATTTTTATTTGGACTCCTTACCCGGTCAGAGATGGCCTGATGTTTACACAAACACAAGTGTACTTTCAAAGTGGAAAAAAGGAAAGGTCTGATGATTCCCCTGCCTTAGTGCATGGATCCAGGACGATCTCCAATAGGAAATAAGAACATCAACAACCCACCACTGTCGGGGTCATGCAGAGCTACCAGAGAAACTGGGACCCCGAATGTGGCTGCCTCCTTCCTTCCTCAAGAAATGGCCCAGGGAACCACAAGCAGGCACGTGGACAAATCCAAAACTAACCTGGTCTCAACAAATTAATGGCAAGAAGGAAAAAAACACAGGGTACTACCCACAGTCTGCAGAGACTTAGAGTCATAAAACCAAACACAACCTGTGGACTGTCTTTGAATTCTGATTTGAACAAATCAACCATAAAAAGGTATTTTTGGAATAGTCAAGGCATTTTGAATATGAATGGAGCAGTGATGATATTAAACAGTATTAATTGTCCAATTAATAATGATATTGTGGATATATAAGAAAATGTCCTTATGTCTTACAATGTACACTGTCAGGAAGTTGCTTTAACATACCACAAAGATACACACACACACACACAAACACAAAGACAAGGCAAAATATTCATATATTCATACATCTAGATGCAGGCATATGGAAATTTGCTATCCTATTTTTTTCAGTCATTGAGCTACTCAAACATACTATGCACATTCACAAATACTCATAAGCAAGGGAAAAGGGCCCCAGCTAAGGCCTCATTCATGAGCTGGTTATAACGCACTTTTCCAACCTTCCCTGCTGCTCCTTCAGAGGAATCCAAGGGGCCCCATTCCATTCCCACTCTCCTTCAAACTTATTAAAAGTAGGTGCTATGGTTTGAATCTTTGCCCCCTACAAAATTTATATTGAAATTTAATCCCCAATGTGCAGTACTGAGAGATGGGTCCTTTAAGAGGTGATTGAGTCATGAGGGCCCTGCCCTCACGAATGGATTAATCCAGTCAGGGATTAAGGGATTACTAGGTTGTCATGGGGGTGGGATTGTGGCTTTTTAAGGGGAAGGGAGACCTCTGCTAGCAAGTGAGCACACTCATCCCCCGCACCATGTGATGCCCTGCACTCCCTCAAGACTCTGCAGAAGCTCCCTAGCAGCAAGAAGGCCCTCACCAGATGCAGCCCCTCAACCTTGGACTTCTCAGCCTCCGCAACTGGAAGAAATACATTCCTTTCCTTTATAAATTATCCAGAGTCAGGTATTCTGTTATAAGCAGCAGAGAACACACTAAGACAACAGGGGATGGAAACAAATTTAAGGCATTAATTAGCCACCTCTTTCTCACTAAGAATGCAGTAGGTTGAATGGACTTTATGAGAGCCATGTGACAAATGCCAACCCGGTGCTCATAAATCTGATTATCCTAACAGAACAAAAACACAGCCACCAATGTTGCTCCCCTTCAAGTCCATGGCATTCATTCATGTATCCCCAGAACAATTTTTACAGAGCGCCTCCCACTTACCAGGCACTAGGCCTGGCCTTGAACATGCAGTAATGACGAAGGCACAGCCAAGGCACCAGCGCATGGGGCTCCCAGACTGGAGCACGTCACAATAAACATGAACACATCCTGAATGCCGACTGAAGCAGAAGTGAGTCCCACAGCCCCGTGACCAGTTTCTTCTAAGAGGTACAGCAGCCTTCAGTGGCAAAGGGATCTTGGAATGACCTCAAACCTCTCAAAATATAAACAGGGATTCCCAGGCAGAATGCTTGTGAATGAGAGGGAGAGGGCAGTAGGCGCTCGGTTAAGTATTTATATGGACAGATGAATGCCAGCAAGCCTAAGTTAGCAGAAACCTGTAATAAGATGCCCTGTGAGAGTGCAGGTGCACCAGCAGTGCCACGTGCCCACTCTGGCTAGGCCTCAGTAGGATGCAGCTTGGCAGGGCCTTGAGACACAGTGCAGGCCTTGGCCTCTGTGCCAGGGCGGTGCTGAGAGGCGGCACTGGCTGGCAGCCATGAGCGTGCTCTTCTTCATCAGCCTGGCTCGTGTCCAGCTCTGGCAGAGGATCCCAGTGAGATGACGCAGAGGTCTCCTTTCCCTCCATGCCTCGGGAAGAGAACTCTTGAGCCAAGAGCTCGGCAGGTAAGGGCTGCCTGGAAGGGGCCAAGTGTTCATCTGCATAAGAAAAATCCATTTGCCTTCTGGTCCTATCTCAGAAAAACATGGACATAATAGATGGAAGAAAACGCATCTCAGCAGGGAGTCCCAGTGAGGAAGTGAGCCTCAGAGGGTGCGTGGATCTCCCAAGACTGTCGTGAAAAATGGTACAAACTGGGTGGCTCACAGCAGCAGAAACGCATTCCATCACAGTCCTGGAGGCCGGAATCCAAAATCAAGGTATCCGCAGGGCTCACTCCTTTCACAGGCTCTGGGAAGGATCTTCCTCGTCTTTTCAGAGTCCCTGGGCTGTGGCTGCCTGTCCCATCTCTGTCTCAGTCCGCACACGCCCCTGTCCTCTGTGTGTCTTCTCCTCTTCTGTCTCATAAAGGCACTCCTCATTGGAGTTAGGGCCCACCCTGAATGATCCCATCTCAAGGGCCTTCACTGCATCTGCAAAAATGCTTTTTCCAAATGAGGTGACATCTGCAGGTTCTGAAGGTTAGGATGTGGATATAGCTTCTGGGGGGGCCACAGCTCCATCTACCACAGCGCCGAGAAGGGACTCATGATTAGTCTAAAGCAATCACAGCGGACAGCGCATCAGGCGCCTGCTCCACAGGGGAGGTGTAAGACATTGCCTGTTCTCCACTGCATCAAGCCAACCCAAAGCCGTGGAGGTGTTTTTAAAAAAGGAAAAGCAAAAACAGCTTACTTCTCTTCAGAATGCAGGAGCATTTGCTTTCATCTCCCTCCCCCATCAAACAGTAATGCTACCTTGTTCCTCAAAACAGAATCCTACTTAACCTCTCTGTGCCTCAGTTTCCTTGTCTGTAAAATGGAAAATATTAACAGTACCTACCCCACGGTGGCGGAACATGAGTTAACGCACCTACCTTGCTTAGAAGAGAACCTGCACACACTAAGTGCTGAGTACCCGTCAGCTTTCATTTAGTATCATTTGCTACCCCGGCTCTCCAGCTGCCCTTTACTCTGGCCCCCCCATCCTTAAACCTCCGTGGTACCCTTGCTAACTGAGCTGACCAAGGAGCAACTCCATTTCTGGTCTGTTTCTTTGGAAGAAGCTGGTTACATATGTAAATCTAAAACACTATAGACAGAAAACCCTAGAAAAAATACAGTGTTTGCGGTAAGACCTTGAGATATGCGACAGGTCACAGGAAATAAGCAGACGGCTTCTTCATTTCTGTTTACTTAGTGCCCCACCTTGTTTCAGAAAGGCTCAGACAGACATATTCAACACAGTGACATTCAATTCAAAATCGGGCTGGGCACTGTAGCTCATGCCTTTAATCCCAGCACTTTGGGAGGCCAAGCCAGAGCAGATCACTTGAGGCTTGGAGTTCCAGACCAGTCTGCGTAACATAGTGAAACCCCATCTCTACAAAAAATATAAAAATTATCCAGGAGCGTGCCTGTGGTCCCAGCTACTTGGGAGGCAAAGGTGGGAGGACCGCTTGAGCCTAGAGCCAGAGGTTACAGTGAGCTGAGATCAGGCCACTGCACTCCTGCCTGGGTAACAGAGGGAGACCTTGTCTCAAAAAAACAAAAAAATCAAAGTTTAAGTGGACAAAAGGAAAAGAATTAAAAAAAAAAAAAAGATTTGAAAGATATCTGAAAAGACCCAATAACGCCAGGAGTGATATTAGTCTAAAAAAATTATACTGCAATATCCTGTTCACTTGTTGGAAGCAGCTCCAATCTGCAATCTGGCTCTAAGCTCTTGCACCTGATACAAAGATAGAGCCTAGCCAGCTAAATTATTCATTGTGTCCTTAAGATTAAAAAAGAAAAGAGGAGGGAGTGGGGAAGAGGAAAAAGGCATTTACTCAGAATTGTTCCTGGTAGAAGAGAAACTTCTCTCCTGGGCCTCCTTAAAGAAGGCATGATATATATATTCAGTTGCTTTTCTAGATTATGTAGTTCTAGAAGGTTTTCATTTTTACCTACATTATCTCTTTCCGATTCACCCCAATAGCTAGGATCAATTAAATTAAGAGTTTTTCAGTTAACAAAGTAAGGGAGTGTTTATGCATGGAGGGGTAGGTTGTAAACAATTATCTGCTTTCTTAGGACAGGTGGGCACACAGATAGGCCTTGATTACAGAGGTAAAAAGAAGGCTTTTTTTAAAAGACAAAAACAAGCTTTCTTTAAATAGAGAACATTGAAAAGAAAATGCTCCATTCCCAACATAAACTCTAGAGTTTCCATGTCCTCTAGTCCTAAATGGTCAGAAGAAGCAAAAAAAGGAATTTGGAGAAGGAAGACGGTAAGAATCCCTAAAGAACAACACAGCAAGGAGCTTTCCACAGGCAGTCAGCCAAAATACCAAAGGTGAGCAGACACTGGGGACTCCTGGCTGGGGCTACAGTCGCAGAGGATACAAATGCTTTTGAGACCAGATTCAATGGCTCATGCCTGTAATCCCCGCACTTTGGGAGGCAGAGGTGGGAGGATCACTTCACCCCAGGAGTTCAAGACCAGCCTGGGCAACATGGTGAGGCCCCAGCTCTATTTAAATAAAAAAACACACACAAAAATTAGCCAGGCATGGTGGCATGTGTACCTGTAGTTCCAGCTACTCTGGAGTCTGGGGTGAGAGGATCACTTGAACCCAAGAGGTGGAGGCTGCAGAGAGTCACAATTGCACCACTGCACTCAAGCTTGGGCAATATAGTTAAGACCCTGTCTCTAAAAGTAAAAAAAGTCTTTCAGATGGTAACTTGATGTTTTATGATCATTTGGGGTTGGCTGATTTCTATCATGAATGAGCCTAAGACTTCGAATCCAATTTTACTTTTGGCAGTCCACGTGGGCGTGTTTCTGCCAGGACCGCTCACACATACACCCACCCTGGTGCACTCACCTTGTTAAGCCACTTGAGCCCTGGGATTGTGTTGGAGTTTATCTGCTCCTCCAGCCACGGGCGCATGCGCATCCTTTCCACCGGCATGGTGCCCTTGCGGGAGAGAAACACAGCGTCAGGCGTTGGTGCCGCACACTGCGGTGTCTGCGCTGCAGAGTTCTACACCCCGCCTGACCCTTTCCTTCTCTCCCTTCCTGGGGCTGGGGACAGGGGGTGGGGGAGTGTACTCAGGGGCTGTGCCCTAGAGCCACCTGTGCAAGCTCAGCCCTCGCACTGGCCAGGGGGCAGTCTGGGGACAAGGGACGGTCCAGGCCTGCTGGGAGGGTCCTATGAGCATTGGAGGCCAGGACCCGCACTCCTCCCGCGGACTTTGCCTAGAGGGAGGCTTTATCCCCCCTACCCTGGCCTGTTTTGAGGCATCGGTTGCTCAGAGGCCCAGTGTTCACAATGCCTCTGGGGATTCTTCTTCCAATAGCCAGGGAGTGGGCAGAGCAAAGCAGCTATGGGAAAGTGTTATGACAGCCAAGCCATTCATTCTGAGAATCTCGGTTCTACCAAGGCTTCCAACCCCCATGTTAACATTGAAGCTCTAAAGGAATCCGTTCATTTGGCATTCCCAAAGTTTTCCACCAACTACCCGTCCCTCCCGACTCTCCTTCCAGAGCTCCCCCACGCCCTGCACCGGTATCTCTGCTTTTGCTTTTACCCGAGTACAATCTCTCACCCAAGCACCCTTCTTCAATGCCAACCTCCCGCCTGACCTGACATCATCCTCTTTTCCTTTAACTTACTTTCCCTTTGAAAGTCATTTTCATGGTCTGAGCACCCTTCCTCCTCCAGTCCACACAACACTCCCAGCAGCTTTCCAGATTCCTAAGATAGACTCCCCTTGTCAATCAGAACAGACCCAGAGGGGAGTCACTAACAAAGTACCTTCCACACCGTCCCCCACTCATCTTCACCCTATCTGTGCCTGCATTTACATCTAATCTGGGGTCCAAAAGCAAAGACGGTATGGATACAGGCCTCCGTTTTTTTTAAATTATTTTTTGAAACGGAGTTTTGCTCTTGTTGCCCAGGCTGGAGCGCAGTGGTGTGATCTCAGCTCACTGCAACCTCTGCCTCCCAGATTCAAGCGATTCTCCTGAGCCTGCCAAGCAGCTGGGATTACAGATGCCCACCACCACGCCCTGATAATTTTTTGTATTTTTAGTTGAGATGGGGTTTCACCATATTGGCCAGGCTGGTCTCGAACTCCTGACCTCAGATGATCCACCCGCCTCGGCCTCCCAAAGTGCTGGGATTACAGGCATGAGCCACCACACCTGGCCTGCCTCCATTCTATAGGACCTCACAGACAGTGTGACACCGTAATCTTCTTTCGATCCTGATTTGTCCCTTCCTTCTTTAGTTCATTTCCTCCAAAACTGAGCTCTGAAAATTCTCTTCATTGGAATTTGGGCCGACATCTCAATAACTCTCCTTTCCAGCTTGCCAGAGACTTCTTCTCTCCTCTATTCCCTGCGCCCAGAACATGCCAGAGTACAAGCATCCTTCCATGGCCCGCCAGGCCTCACCCTGCACGTGCAGGAGCCCCCAGCCTTTTCCCTGCAGGCCTCCGCAGTCTGGCCCACTGGCTGCTACAGACCCCTCCTGCTCCGTGCTCACCCCATGCCCTCTGCGCCTCATTCCCTGGTGTTGCCAGGCCTATCCGCCCTCTAAGACCCAGCCTCCTCCTCCTCCACAAGAGATTCCCAGACCACTCCCACCTAAAGCAGTCCCTCCGCCTGCAGCTCCTGACACTCACTCATCTACACTGCTCCTCTGAAAAATCAAACATTGCTTTAGGGCAGTTGGGTCTTCCATCTTATCCCGTTTTACCTATACACTTCTCAGCAGTGTACACTCCACTCTCTCTTCCTAACCAAATTTAAATTCTACCGGAGGAAGAGCATCACCTTTTTTTTGGAGGCAGGTTCTCCTGTCACCCAGATGGGAGTGCAGTGGTGTGATCATGGCTCACTGCAGCCTCAACCTCCTGGGCTCAAGCAATTTTCCCACCTCAGCCTCCCGAGTAGCTGGGACTACAGGTGTGAGCCATCATGCCCAGCCAATGTTTTAAAACTTTTGCAGATATGGGGTCTCCCTATGTTGCCCAGGCTGGTCTCAAACTCCTGGGCTCAAGCAATCCTCCCACCTCGGCCTCCCAAAGCGCTGAGATTACAGACCTGAGCTCCCATGCTCTACTCTCTTTCTAGGTCTTTTGCTAGTCCTACAAAGTCCAAATGTTGCCTTCCACATAGAACACACTCGATACAAGGCCCAGGCCAGCTCTGAAGATCACCTAGGTGGGGTGCCATCAGAGGCTGGCCTCATCCACTCACATGGAGGCTCCAGCCACCATTCTTTGAGACAGAAGCAGGAACCTTCGAAGTCTTTCACAAGGACGTGGAATGGCCACAAGGAGTTGCAGAGACTGCTGCTCTTGGTCTCATTCATTCATTTGTTCCATTCATTCATTTGTTCATCCACCCATTCAAAGATCATGTATTGAGAATGGTGCTCCAGGTACGGGGAAAGATGACATTCCCTGCTGTCTAGGAACTTCCAATCTAACGGGACACTGGAAAGAAAGGAATTTCCATGCCCCATGAAAAGTCCTGGGTACCAGATGATAAAGAGTTTCAGGGCTGGGTGCCGTGGCTCACGCCTGTAATCCCAAAACTTTGGGAGTCAAGGCGGGTGCATCACGAGGTCAGGAGTTCAAGACCAGCCTGGACAAGATGGTGAAACTCCGTATCTACTAAAAATTCAAAAAGTTAGCCAGGCATGGTGGCAGGTGCCTGTAATCCCAGTTACTTGGGAGGCTAAGGCAGAGAGTTGCTTGAACCCAGGAGGCAGAGGTTGCAGTGAGCCGAGATCATGCCACCGCACTCCAGCCTGGGAAACAGAGTGAGACTCCGTCTCAACAACAACAAAAAAAGAGTTTCAGAAGAGTCTGGGGAGTACCGGGGAAAGCTGCGCATGGAGGAGTGCACTGGTGATCCCACAAAGGCTCACCTTGCAAGAGACAGATAACAGTTCTCCCAACTGCCTGACGCTCAGAACCGCTGTGCGTGGTCCCTAGCGCTGCAGCTGAGCCTGAGTCAAGCAGTGTGGAAACGCGAGAGGCGTGTGTAAGTGCCTGCTTCCAGCTAGAACTCAGGATAATATCATATCTTCTCCATCATCTTTCTCACAAATAACCCAGTTGGAAAAAAAAATGGTCGCACCCAAAACAGTTCAAAAAGCCATATGGTATGGTTCCTATCAGGTGCCCCTCCACCAGCCCACAGCGGTCCCTGTTATGTTAGTGATGGCTTTTCAAGTTCACACAGGTGGGAGTCACTCTGAAACAGAATGAAGATCAATGTTAAACTAAAGCAGTAGTTGGAGAAGTCCATTGTCAGGTAAAGCAAAGCGCCAAGACAAGAAACCCAACTGTCTGTCTTTAAAACTAAAGCCTGTGTGGGAAGACACGTTCCATCTGCACTGTTCACAGATTCTGTATCTGTGAATTTGCCTACTCGCTAAAATATAACCGTAACCCCCAAGTCAATACACATGCGTTTGCGGTCACTCGCGACGTGTGCTGAATTCGAGTCATCTGATGCACGTGTTCCCAGCTGGGGTTGAACAAGGCCACACTCTGCCTTCCCGCTCCTGCTCTCCTATGGCAAACAAGTGTCCTTTTCACAGTCTACAGAGTGCGACATTTTTCTTCACATCGTTTTGCTTTTTGTTGGTGACTCTACTGTTCCAAATGGCCCCCAGACATTGTGCCGAAGTGCCTTCCCAGGTTCCTAAGAACCAGAAGGCAGTGATGAGCCTTACGAGGAAAACACGTGTGTCAGATAAGCTTTGCTCAGGGGTGCATTATAGCGCTGTGAGTTCAATGCTAATCAATCAACAAGAAATATTACAGAGGGTGTCTGAACAGAAACACATAAGACAAGGATATACAATGATCGGTTGACAAAACGTTGTGACCAGAAGCTCGCAGGAAACCGATGTCCTTATAAGGAGAGAAGTGTGGGCAGGGACACACACAGAATGCTGCCACGTGAAGACACAGACACACAGGGAGGATGGGCACATGAAGCCAGGGGCAAGAGACTGCAGTGAGGCTGCTGCAGCCGACCATGCCTGGAGCCACCAGAAGCTGGGCGAGGCAAGGACGGATTCTCCCCGAGAGCCTTGAGGCAGAGCAGAGTGCCGCTTTGACACTTCTGGCCTCCAGAATTGTGATGGGATAAATTTCTGTTGTGTTAAAGCCACTTGTTATGGCAGCTCTGAGCAGCTAGCAGAGAAGGGAGAGCTGCAAAGTCCCAGAGGCAAGGTGGCCCCTATGGAAGGCAGTCAGTGACAGGGAGGGCCCAGAGACCCGGCTGACCCAGAAGACCATGTCTAGGATTTTGGTCATGACCATGACCCAAGACTCAAGAGGAAACCGAAGGATTTTAGCAAGAGGATGATACGGTCAGTTTGGCTGATAGTAAAGGAAAGAGCTGACTGTGAAATCTGGACCAGCCCTCCACCAACTTGAATGCACACAGGAATCCCAAGTCCGTGGATTCTAGGCGACCCCTGTGGTCTGCGTCTCTGACAAGCCCCTAGGCCCTTGGGTCACACTTTGAGAAGCAAAGCTCTAGAGTCGCGTTATTTTCCACGCTCACTCTCCCGGCTCTCCCGTGCTCCTGCAGTCTGCTCATTCTGGCCATTCCGATAGCCTCCTCTGTGGCCACATTGCCAGGCTTGCCAGCAGGTCCATTCCTCGCTTACACACCATGCCCGTCTGCTAAGGAGGCAGCTCCGCCAAACCTCAAACTTATTAGAAAAGTTCATAATCCTAAATCAGGACTGTCATTAATTGTAAGTAAACTTTCAGAAAAAGTAAAAACTCAAAGAAGTATTTTTTCAGAGGAAAAAAAATCTTAAAAAGGGCTACACTTATTTCAGGTTTTATTTGTTTACAGTTTGTTTGTAGCTAGGACAGCTCCAGTGAGACTCAATGAAAAGCTCACGCAGTCATACGCAGGCCCGTCTCCTTCGTAACTTGATTTTTCTCCCTGACCCATCTCCCACCGCCTGGGCAGGCAGTGGATTAGCATGTGCTTGCCATGCGACACAGTACAAAAAGTTTGCCATTTGACGTAGATTGCTCATGACTACCAGAGGGTGAGAATACATTTTTACTTCTGTGAAAAACAGCAAAGGCAGACTCTACCTCAAGCCTAGCACCAGAAACGGATCACTTAGTCGGCCAGTAAAAATAGATTCATTATGTTTCCAAAGATTAAAAGACATGACAGGCATACAGGGTCAGAGGACTGAGGACTGAAAAGAAAGATGCTTCCTCGGTATGTGTCAGCTAGCTTCCATTACTGAAAGTCAGGGTGACACACTGGGCTTTCTGGAAGGCAAGCCTCCCACAGGCACTAACAGCCAGGCCATGTGAACCTTGAACAGAGTTAGAGAAGGCAGGTAACTGAGTGCGTGACACAGAGACTGACTGTGTTTGTCTAAGAGAACCAAAATGCACGGACATCAGCACAGCTGGGTCGCAGCCCTGATTCTGCCATTGCTGGTCTGTGTCCTGGGGCCAATCACTCCATCTTTCTGATCTGCACTTTGAACATCTACAAAAATGGAACGTTTTAGGCCGGGCGCAGTGGCTCACACCTGTAATCCCAGTACTTTAGGAGGCTGAGGCAGGCGGATCACGAAGTCAAGAGATCGAGACCATCCTTGTTAACATGATGAAACCCCACCTATACTAAAGATACAAAAATTAGCCGGGCGTGGTGGCACGTGCCTGTAGTCCCAGCTATTCAGGAGGCTGAGACGAGAATCGCTTGAACCCGGGAGGCGGAGGCTGCAGTGAGCCGAGATCGTGTCGCTGCACTCCAGCCTGGCAACAGAGCAAGACTCCATCTCATAAAAAAAAAAAAAAAGAAAGAAAGAAAGAAAGAAAAGTAGAGCAAAATGGGATGTTTCAAACTGATGATTTCTGCAGTTATCCATGATAGGATAAATTGTAATCTTTTTTGTAAGTTCTTTTCTTGTACATCAGCTTGTTTATAGTTCTACAAACCTAATATATGAGCAACCTGTTCTTCAAAGTAAGTAAAAGTGTTGAATCATCTACCCTGCAGCCTGACAAAAGGCACTTTGTAAAATTTCCTGTCATTACACCTTTGAGATTTGAGGTAAGGACTGGCTTCAAAAACGTGGCATCTGGCTATAAGTCAATTCAGCTTACGGTTGTTACTGAAATATCACTGGTGCCAAGCCTGATATATAAAAGCATGCAAGCTATTCATTGTGATTCACAAGACATGAATGATCCCCCGTGAAGTTGACAGTACTATGGCCATGATTGGTGCTATGGAGAGTGAGGTTGAATTTTCACCTAAATAACTGCATTTTGGTCTTGGAATAGTAATAGCAATGGTTACCATTTACAGAGCACTTACTGTATGCCAGGCATTAAAACTAGGGTTTTCTTGCTAGGTGTGATGGTACACACCTGTAGTTTCAGCTACTTGGGAGGCTGAGGTGGGAGAATCAATTGAGCCCAGGAGTTCGAGACTGCAGTGAGCTATGATCACACCATTGCACTCCAGCCTGGGTGGCAGAAAGAGATCCCCTCTCTAAAAGTAAAAAAATAAAAAACCTAGGGTTTTCTACAAGTTTTGTCTTTAACTCTTATAACCCTAGGATGTAGGGACTTTATTATCCTTTATTACCTGCTAATAATTGCAGACCCAAAACTCTCATTTGAATTTAGGCCTATCTAACATGAAATGCCCAGGCTTATGAGTTATGAAGACCTTTTAATTTTCTACTTACCGAGACTTCCCAAACTTCTTACTGTCTTGCACACCACTGACATAGTCATTTCCCAAAAATACCACTTTAATCATGTGAATTCTCTGTTCCAGAGACTTCTAAATGTGCCTGCTGGATTTAAGGTAATAAATTCCTTAGTTGAGATGGGGGTGGTGCTTCTGGTCATGGTGTAATAGGTAATTCAGACCTGACTCCCATGCTGAATAACTAAGAAACTTGGACAAAATATATTTTTAGAATCCATTTAAATGCATCAGACAGCTAACAAAATAGTTAAAAATTAGGGGGGCAAGATCTGGGAGAAAAAGAAACCCAGGAAGGTGAACCTGACATTTAGGGCTGCTGTAACCCTAGTTCAGGGGCACTGCTCATTCTGAAGAGGAGACTGTGGGACTCTGAAACGGAGGAGAGCTTTCGACACATTCAGGTGACTGAGGAGACAAAAACTGAAGATCAGGACCCAGCTAGGAAAAGGGGTTCCTGGAAACACCCCCACAAGCTTTGTAAGTAATACAACTAAGTAGAAATAAACCAGTATCAAAGGCTAAGGCCCAGCTTTGAATCATCTCAACCCCTGATCAAACGAGAATGACCTGGAACTACCAAAAGTAAATATAAATCATATCTTGAGGAACATAACATTACCCTAGGATTTATATTACGTCTGGAGCTCTTCATGTAGTATTGCCAGCATTCAATTAATATAGCTAGGAATAGGAAGATAAAATCCAACAAAATAGAAAACCAAGGGAAATAGCAGGCAGTAGAGACAGATGCACAGGGACACACACACAGGTCTCATAAAGAGATAATGGACATAAATATCTTTAAATATCTATGCTGATATGTTAAACAGAGACAATACGGAAAATATTGACAGAAAACTGAACACTATAAAAAAAGAAATTCTAGAAGTAAAGGATAAATCATCACAATTAAGAGGAACTCAATGGATGGTTTTAACAATAGATTAGACACCATTGGAAAAAATAACCAGTGAACCAAAAGGCAGATCAGAAGAAACACACAGAATGAAGCACTGAGAGGCGACAGTGGAAAAATGGAGAAAAGAATATAAAATCCTTAGGGGAAACACTGCAAAGGTCTAAAACGTGAGCAATTCAGTGTTCCATAAAGACAAGAGGAAAAATGAGGCAGAAGCAATATTTGAAGAGATAAGGACCAATTCTGTCCCAAACTCAGATTTAAGAATTGCCACAAACCCCAAATGGACAAATGCAAATAAAACCATACCTAGGCACATTGTAGTACACTTACTGAACGCCAAAAACATAAAGAAAAACCATAAAAACAGCCAGGAAAAGAAACACACTCATCACCTTTTAAACACACACACACACCCCCCACAAATCTGTAAACAGCTTACAGTGACTACTCAACAGAAGCAATGGAAGACAGAAGACAATGGAAAGATGTCTTAAGTACTGAAAGAAAATAGCTGCCATTTAAACATGTTATACCCAGAGAATACTTCAAGAAGGAAGATGAAATAAAGGCATTTTCACTCAGATTAAAACTAGAGACTTCTCCAGCTGTGGAGCCACAGTTCATGAGTTCACAGTGGCAGAGTCATGGGAGACAGTTCAACACGGGGCAAGAGTGAGGGCAAAAGGATGGGAACTGAGTTGCTAACAGGGCTTCGATCCGAGTGTCGCAGAGGCTGACCCCTGCAGGGAGGGCTCTGCTCCTTTTCTTTTGCAGCTGTATCATTTCTAAAAGTGGCTCTTGTCACCTAATAGCCCTCCTACGTGGCCATGTGCCCTCCCCTCTTTTTTTTTTTTTTTTAACGGAGTCTTGCTGTGTCACCGGGCTGGAGAGCAGTGGCACAATCTTGGCTCACTGCAACCTCTGCCTCCTGGGTTCAAGGAGTAGCTGGGACTATAGGCGTGCACTACCACACCCAGCTAATTTTTGTATTTTTAGTAGACACAGGTTTTCACCATTTTGGCTAAGATGGTCTCAATCTCATAAACTCGTGATCCGCCTGCCTGGGCCTCCCAAAGTGCTGGGATTACAGGCGTGAGCCGCCACACCAGGCCATGCCCTCCCCTCTTATCAAGCTACATATATTTTACCCTTCCAACAAAAGCGAGCTCCAATGTGTTTTCACGTATTAAACCTTCTCTCACAATGCTGACCACCAGCACCGGCACTCTGGCCCCGTGGCACATGTTTTCTTGGTACCCAGTCACACAAGTGGATCAGCAAATATTCATATTATTACAAGGAACTGTGCTGAGTGCTGTGGGGATTCAAAGATGGGTAAGACATGATCACTACCCTCAAGGAACGAATAAGTTAACTGAGGATGTGAGAGATCAATCACATAAAGCCAACTAATAATCCTGTAATTATAATAATAAAAGATTATGCAATAAAGATCACAAGGTAGTCTCTTATTAATTGCCAACTAAGTTAGCTAGTTCATAAGGAATACATAAATCATTATTAAATGGGCTTGTAAGGGAAAGCTTTATGGTAAAGAAAGATTTTAATGGATGGGGAGGTGCTGTCTAGGCAGGGAGAAGGTGGCAGGCGAGCCAGGCAAGGTGAAAGATTGGTATCAGCAGCCGAAGCAGGACTGAAGATGTGTTTGCTGATGTGGGCAGAGCAAACATCTTTTGCACCAACACGGGTGTCTTCAGAAGAGTTACAGGTGTGTGAGAAGCAAGCACTGAGTATTTCACATCAATCATCTTTAACTCCCGTAACAGCTCTAACCAGTTAAATACTAGTATCCCCATTTTATTGTTTTATTTTTGAGACAGGGTCTCACTCTGTCACCCAGACTAGAGGGCAGTGGTGCAATCCTAGCTCACTATAGTCTTGACTTCCTAGGATCACGAGATCCTCTCACCTCTGCGTCTCAAGTACCCAGGATGTATTCACTAGGCCCACCTAATTTTTAAAATATTTTTGTAGAAACAGGGGTCTACAACCTATGTTGCCCAGGTTGGTCTCAAACTCCTGGCCTCAAGCGATCCTCCTACTTCGACCTCCCAAAGTGCTGAGGTTAGAGGCATAAGCCACCATGCCCAGCTTATTATCCTCATTTTAGAGATGAGGAAAAGTATAGCCAAAAAGAAGCAGCCCCCACAAAAAATAAAAAGAAGAAATAAGAAAGAGAAGAAAACGTCCAAGTCACCATTCCTCTAGATGAGGTGCCAGGATTTGAACCTTGGGGATCTCGGATGCCCAGCTAGAATCTGAGCTTGTTTATGCAGGCTGCTAATGACTTCTGAGTGCATGACGTGGGAGAAGCCATGCTTCAGCTTCATGAGCCATGCAGCACTCTACACAGAGCCAAATGGAGGAAAGGAGGTGGGCTAGAAACTACCGCTCTGGCTCAGGACTGTGGCGATGGGAATGTACAAAAACCAAAACAAACACGCGATGACACATGTACAGGAATCTAACAGCAGTGTTTAGGAGTAACTTTTCCTGGGCACACAAATGCAAGTCTTGTCCCAAATGCAAGTTCCTCTTGCAAGTTCCTCATAATGACTTCTGTGTGCTTTTTTAGCAAAAGTAAGAATTTCCATGAAAGTTCTATGACTTGAGAGAAAGCTGGAGTTAGAAATTGAATCATCATGATCATCTCCATCATTATCACCATTCCAGCCCTTCTTAGGAGCCCGACCCTCAGCCAAATGCCTTTCATGCTTATTTCATTTAATCTGCCACACGAGGCAGAGTAGCTGATCTCCTCCATTCTACAGACAAGGAAATGAAGCTCCTTACAAAGCTCCGCTTACAGCCATTAAGTGGTAAAGCAAACATTCAGATCTAGATCTGACTCCAAAGAATATTCCAGAAACCTCTAGACCAGTGTTTTGCAAGTCTCCGGTAACAACCCATCGGAGGGTTGTGGAATCCGTTTACTGCCTTGAGATTAGCACTTTTAATTTAATTTAAATTTACAATATGATAGGATGGAAAACGAGAGAGCACCCAAAAAAGTGAAGTAAGCATTGTTTTATGAAACGTCTGCTCCCATTTAATGTCACGTCGCATTATATTAGACTGGTACTGGGGTTGAAGGGTATAAAAAGCATTGCACTAGGCTGGACTGCCTCCCGAGGGTGTGTGTGCAGGTGTGTGCGAACACTTGGCCGGCGGAGAGAGGGAGGGGACATTGTGGGAAGCAGAATGCAGGAAAGGATGATATGTGAAAACAAGGAGAAGCAGACCCTAAGAGCTGTACTGACTGCTAAGAGGTAGGAATAAAATGTACAAGAGGAGCTTCCTGGCGTGTGCTTGGCAGGAAAATAGCATGTTCAGAGCAAAGATAACAGGACCTTCTATATTACAGAGGTGCCCTGGGACCTTCCTATGTGGCTATGCTCAATCCTGCTCTGCCTGCACCATCCAAATCACTCTCCAGACTCTGGCGGGACCTTGAAGGCCAAAGTCAGCCATTGCCAGTCCTGAAATCAGAAAGACGTTTAACGTTTGGATGGAGGGCCAGACACAGAAAAAAACATGCCTCTCAGTGTACATGCTATCTGCACCAATGCACAACTGATTCTTGTAAGTTTTGTTGAACTATAGAAAAGTTACTAAGCAATGGAAGTCAACTATAGCACATCCACAGTATCACTGATAAAATCCTCGTTTCATGTAATTATTATTTTATTTTCTTGAGCTGAAAAAGATACATGTCACAGATTCCTTTAAGAATGGGAGTCTCCAGCCAGTTTTCCCCATTCCATTTTAAGCAATTCAACCACGAATTCTCCGACTACATAGATTTTTCAGGATGAATGATAGGGCAGGACTCCTACTCCAAATACATCATAACCCTGTTTATACCACTATCCCACAACTGCCTTGCAACGCTTTCACCTTAAAACTTTAAAAAAGCGGGGGCCGGGGCGGGAGAGACTTAAAAAAATCCCTGGCCCCACTCTAATGCAGTAAGAACAGAGAATTTTTTTTATTATCCTAGAGTAATTCTGATAAGCAATTAAGTATGAAAATCACTGTTATTTAGTATCCATCAACCCAAAGGAATCCAGATTCCAGATGTTTTAATAAACGTCTCCAATTGAGTCATGGGAAAACAGGAGGCCAGTGGTGAATAGGTTTCATCATTAATGGACTACAAACCTATATGAAATTAAAAGTCCATAATGCTTTTAAATACCACAAAACTAGTTTCCCAGGCTGAACGTCATCAAGATTATAGTTTTACATATTTGCCATGCTATGCACAATTTTCCTATTAGGAGTGTTTCCTGTATGCTTTTGAAGTTATTCCTGTAGCTATAGCTACTTTATAAAATTTACCTTGTCTCTGACCACAGACTCCTCTGGAACCTGAAACGGTGCGATTTTTATGGTGTGACGCGTCACAATACCATGTGAGGAAGCACAGCCATCATCGAACAAACTGACTTCAGGCCCCTATGTGTGTGTACAAAAGCCACCTGTCTATCACTGGTTCTTGGTTCTGCAGAGGACCCAGTGGTCATTTTAGAAAACAGTTCTCAATGCAGCCAAACAAGAATGGCAGGTCTTCATCCAGAGATCAAGCCTTAAAAATACATGCAACATGTGACGTTCACCCACGTGTGTGCTTTTCTGAGAAAGGCCCCCCAAGCTCTCAAAGGGCAGTTCCCTTGGCAGATGTAAGAGACAGTGCAGGAACATGAATGGGAAAGCAGCTAGACCTCTCTGCTGACACTTTCTTGACTTTTCCTGGCTCCGTAGCCACTTCCCTGGCCCTCCCACCCTTTGCCACGTCAGCCACCAAGGGGTGCGGTCTCCATCCATCGCACCATCCCTGTTACCCACGGCCTCCTTCCACGCTCCCACTGCTGCCCGTTCAGAAGCTGCCCCGCTCTGCCCTGAGCTGCCGCAGCATCCCCGTCCTGGCCACCCTCCCTCCAACCCACTTCCACATGCCACACGGTGGAGGCCTACACTTACTGCGTGTCTGCTGGATGACAGTACAAGACTACGTAGACCTATATATTAGCATGGGCAGCAACGTTAACATGGGATTCCAGCTCCAGAGGCCTCCCTAGAATGCCCATTCCCTGGCCCCATTCTCCTTCCCACGGAGTGGCCGGACCACTTTCCCACTACAAATGGGCCTCATCCTCCCTCGTTTGCCCACACTGCAAACATTCATGACAGGCTGGAGAACCTCACAGCAGATGGATGGCTGATCACCTCTCCTGTGCTCTCGGAGCCTCTGCAGATCTTTTTTGCTCCTGTTCCCATGGGTGCAACTGCAGATCCCCCGTGCCTCCTGCTTCACAGAGGAAAGAGATCTACGAGGCTCTTCTTTCTGAATGTCTACCTCCCTTCCTCTTCACACTCATCTGAGTGTGACTTTTCCCCCTTTCTTAGACTGGATGGACAGGAATGCCACTGTGTAACAGCCAAGCTGTGGATGTCTGAGGAGAGATACTGAGAGTGTTGGGGCCTACTGAGTCTGAGATCTACGGGATATCCAAAACGGGGTGTCGGCTGGGCTATTAGAGGTATGAGGCTGGAGCTCAGGAGAAAGGTCCAGCCCGGAAACATCCATCCATGCCTTTGGAAGACGGCTCAAATGCCATCTCTTCCACAATGCCTCGCGTGACCAATACAAGACACATACATGCCCCCTTCCCTTGAAGGCATAAAACTCACTGCCTCAGGCCAATATTCAAGTCCAGGAAATACACAGAACACCACAAAGATATTCCTCAATCTTTTCATTTATAAAGACTTATTTAAACTTACTGAATTAGATTAGATTCCCTGGAAACTGACTCTGAGGTGGAGACTTGTGTAAAGAAGTTCTCTTGGGATTTGGTCTGAGTAGTCACCCTGTAAGGAAATGAGGAGGGCAGGATTGGTCATGACAAACTGCCCCACAGAGCAGTTGTAGCTGAGACCTCAGCATGTCATACATAAAAAGCTCTGAAACCAGATAGCCTTTCAGAGTTGTCCCAAATTGTGGCAAGGGGGATGGGACTGTATCTTTAGTCTAGTACCTTTATCTCTTCATGTACATTTTAGAACCAGCTTATACATTTCCACAAAGAATCCTACTGGATTTTGATTTGAATTGCTTTGGATTTGTAAAACTATTTGGTAGGAATTGACACATTAAGAATTTAAAATTTTCTAATCATTAAACATGGTATATGTGCATTTATTTAGTTCTTTTTTTGTCAGTACTTTGTAGTCTGTAGCATACAGAATTTGTACATATTTTGTTAGGTTTATATCTAAGAATTTCATATTTTTGTGGATATTATAACAGGTTTTTTTTTTAAAGTCAACTTCCCATTGCTCAGTGCTAATACATGCTGCCCTTTGACCTCGCTAAACTGACCTATTAGTCCTTCTAGCTTTTTGGAAGATTCTTTAGAATTCTGCCCTTAAGTAAGTAATCATATTATCTGTAGAGCAAGACTATAATTGTACTTTTTAAATTGGTGTGGCTTTTATTTCTTTTTCTTGCTTTCTCTTGCTGGCTATGTCCTTCATTTCAATGTTGAATAGAAATGGTGAGAGCAGATATCCCTTTCTCGTTGCTGATCTTAGAGGAAAGCATTTTGTCTTTCATCATTATGTAGGATGTTAGCTATAGATTTTTTGTAGATGACCTTTATTAAAGTGAGGAATTTGCCTTCTATTTCTAGTTTGCTGAGAGGTTTTATCATGAATGAATGTTGAATTTTACCATTTTTTTTCTGCATTTGCTGAAATGATTATAACAGTTTCTTCTTTAGTCTTTTGATATGGCAAATTGCATTGTTTGATTTTTCAAGTGTTAAACTCACCTTGCACTTCTGGAATGAATTCTATTTGGTCACACTGTATTATTTAAAAAGATAGACTGCTAGATTTGATTTGCCAATATTTTGCATACAGTTTAGCATACAGTGAGGATTTTTGTGTCTAAGTTCATGAAAGATAATGGTTTGCTATAATGCCTTTGTCTGGTTTCGGTATCAGGGTGGTGAGCTGGCCTTAATAAGCCAGAAAATGTTCATTCCTCTTTTGTTTTATTGAAATAGTTTGTGTATAACTTGTATTTTTGAGACTTTTTTCTTCCTTAAGGTTTGAGAGACTTCCCCAGTAAAGCTATCTGCCTTGGAATTTTTTTTAAATTGAAAAGCTTAAACCACAAATCTATTTTCTTTAGTAGATATAATAATATTCAGATTATTTCTTCTTGAGTAAGCTTTGCTAGTTTGTCTTTTAAAGAATTTGTTTATTTAATCTAATTTATTAAATATATAGCATAAACTTATTTGTAATATTCACTTTTTGCCCTTTTAATGGTATATGAACTGTAGTAATGTCCCTCTTTCATTTCTGATAATAAGTAGTTTGCATCTTCTCTCATTTTTGTCTTAACCAATTTGCCTGGAAGTTTGCCAATTTTATCGATCTATTTAAAGAACTACCTTTTTGTTTCAGTATTTTAACTTTTTTTCTGTTCTCAAATTCATTGATTGCTGCTCTTATCTTTATTATTTCTTTTCTCCTGCTTGTTTTGGGCTTAATTTGTACTTCTTGTATTAGTCTTTAAGTAGAAGCTTACATTATTGAGTTGAGAACATTTTTCTTTCTTTTTTTTTTTTTTTAAAGAAATGACTAATTTCTTTAATACAAAAATGCATCTTACAAATCTATAAGAAAAGATGACTCCATAGGAAAATAATCAAAGAAAATATTCAGGCAGTTCCAGAAAAGGAACAAGAAACAGGAAATCAAAATATGAAAATATACTTCTTCTTGCTCATAGTTTAAAAATTCAAATTCACATAAGATAGAAATTTTCACTTCCAGTTGGCACCGATTTTTTTTTGTTTTTAAGACAGAGTCTTAGTCAGTTGCTCAGGCTGGAATGCAGTGGCCTGTGATCTTGGCTCACTGCAACCTCCATTTCCCAGATTAGAGCAATTCTCCTGCCTCAGCCTCCTGAGTAGCTGCGACTACAGGTACCCCCC
>CAUYQU010083941.1:0-23821 GCA_963574635.1 Cheracebus regulus | reverse complement strand
TGCTTTTGTGAACAGTGCTGCAATAAATATAGGTGTGCATGTGTTTTTATAGGAGAATGATTTATAATCCTTTGTGTATATACCCAGTAATGGGATTGCTGGGTCAAATGGTATTTCTGGTTCTAGATCCTTGAGGAATTGTCACACTGTCTTCCACAGTGGTTGAACTAATTTACACTCCCATCAACAGTGTAAAAGTGTTCCTATTTCTCCACATCCTCTCCAGTGTCTGTTGTTTCCTGACTTTTTAATGATTGCCATTCTAACTGGCGTGAGATGGTATCTCATTGTGGTTTTGATTTGCATTTCTCTAATGACCAGTGTTGAGCTTTTTTTCATATGTTTGTTGGCTGCATAAATGTCTTCTTTTGAGAAGTGTCTGTTCATATCCTTTGCCCACTTTTTGATGTTTTTTTTTTCTTGTAAATTTAAGTTCTTTGTAGATTCTGGATATTAGCCCTTTGTCAGATGGATAGATTGCAAAAATTTTCTCCCATTCTGTAGGTTGCCTGAAGTCTTAATTAAAAACAAAAACAAAAACAAAAAAACGGGACCTGAACTTTGATTTTGCACTAAGCCTAACAAAATATGGAACTTTTATTTTTTTCCCACATTTCTCATTCTCCCCCAGGCAGCCTTTGAAACCTTCTCCAAGAAACCTTTTCTGCCTCCCCGAGAGTGTGTTATATATTGTAATGTTAATGTTGCAGTGCTAATCATGTTAATCTCCAACATTAATTGCCTTCTTTCTGTAGGCCAACCCTGTGAGATAGATACTATTATTGTCATCATACCACTTAACAGATGAGGAGACTGGAGAACACTGAGGCTTAGAGAGATTAACTGGCTCGAGGGTACACAGCTAAGAATTGGTATTAGAATCCAGGTTTGTTTGCGCAGCACAGAGACTTAACCACTGTGCTATATATACAACCTCGCTGTGTTGTCTGCTCAGAGTTTAACATTCTGTGATGTTTTCTGGCTTCCTCTTCTTGACTGCAGGGGAGAGACTGTGTCCTTCACTGCAGAGACTGTCCTTTATTCAGTTTCACCCAGCATCGTACCTAGCACAGACAGGGTGTTCAATGAATATTTATTTTAAAAGGGCATTTGGCTAAATTTAATGTGCATTTGGCCATATTAGAACTTCCTGCAAACCGGAGAAGCTTCCAGGTTTATGTTTAAATTTCTCCCGCGTATGATGCTGCACAGTATAGCTGATGGGAGTGTTGTGATACTTTTATATTTGACTTCATGAATTATTTATGGAATTAACACCGGAATCATGATTAATGTGTGGAGGGAGAGAAGTTGCTATGTGGCTTGGTGCCCATGTTTTCCTGGCAGGGATAAATTACCTTCCCAGTGGCTGCAGGGTGAAGACTCTAGATTCTGGTTTCCAGGAGAGACAGACATTTGTGCTTCCCTCTTCCTTCTCTTTCTCCCACCTGAAAAACCTAGGAAGCACAATTTATGCCATAAACCAGTGGCAAATGCCCCATGTCAGTCAGCAGTGAGCCAACTCAGCTTCCCTCAATGTTTAGTTAACATATGTCTCTTAAGCACCTACTGTGCACCATGCTAGGTATGGGAATACAAAACCAAGAAGGCTTGTTTCTGCCCTTAAGGAGCCTTCAGTCTGGCAGGTGGAGACAGGCATGGAGAAAGACAGTATATGATCGGATGATCACTGGCAAGACATGCATGTCCTCCAGGGCTGGGGGGATTTCCTGGGCTCAAGCCTTCACGCCTATAGGGTCAAAAAAAAAAAAAAAAAAAAAAAATTAGAGTAGCTACAGACCAGGATTGGAGAAAGAAAGAGGGGCAGCTTTCTACTGGGGAGTAACCCTGGAAAGCTGGAGAATGACCTGTGAATAGTAGAAATGGCAGATGGACGGAAGGGGGCTCAGACAGGAGCTGGGAAATGAATGTTATTTGTGCCTCCAGCTCAACCATGGAGGCTGAGGGTGGTGGATGAAGTCAGTGTTGTCCACGACCATTATGGCTCCCATGTTATCATTAGGGTGGCTCTGCAGGGAGCAAGATCTCGCCCTGCTGCAGGTGATCAGCTGCTCTGTGGGACCGCACATCCCCAGTGGCCTCAAGGCGAGAAGGAGGAATGCATTGCCCAGAGCCGGAGAGCAGGGAGGAGCCGTAGCTGAGTCTGCTGCGCTCCTGCTCCATCAGCAAGTTTGCTTTCTGAGACCTACTGTATAATAGCAATCTCTTTCCCATTTTCCTCAAAGCATCATGAGGAAATATAACTGCAGTTGGGTTCAGCAGCCCTCTCTTTTGAGTAATAAACTCTCAAATGATCACAGTTTACTTTGATGCTTTCGGAATTCCCCTACTAGCTGCAGTGGTTTCCTGCCGTTTGCTAGCCGGAGAGTCGCCTGTGCACACTCGCTCAGCCTTTGGGATGAGCCTTTGCCTCTCCGAGCTTGTCTTAGCACGTGATTTATTCTGCAGTTCTTCTCCTGGCTTGAGCTGTACTCTGGGCTCCGGGGTTGCTACGACTGTACTAAGGGGCCTAACCCTCTTGCCCCAGCCCTTGAGGGAGAAAAGATGGTTCCCGACTCCATTTATTTCCAGGTAGAAAAGAGTCAGCCCTGTAGCGTGAAGGCGAAGGCGAGGTACTCCAGATAAGTGTTTTCTTCCCTCTGTATTACTTATTTATTAAAGGCAGTGAGGCATAACTGAGAGAAAGGAAAGGAGCCAAGGAAATAGAGAATACAATGGCCCCTCAGATTTTAATGGGAGAGATGGCTGGAAGTGATTCCTAAATTATTAAATAAATCGATTTGATTCTTGAAGCTGACCTCGGAGGTGTATTTCTCAGTTTCATTACAATTGTCTTCAAGGGTAGGAGGAGTCACATGGAGAAAGTGTTTTTTTCCCCCTTCTATTTTGAAGGCTGCAATTCATGGCCCCTATCTAATTAAACACTCACTGCTTTGTGTAATGGGAGCAGCATTCTTTCAGTTTTATTTTGGCTTCTGTTCTGATCGCGTTTGTCTTACAGGCTCACAGACGTGAGACAAGATCGGGTTGGCTGTGGGGCAGGCACACTTTGGAGAATCTCAATCCCATTGCAATTATAGGACTGTTTGGTCACTGAGGAGTTCTACGGTAATTTATTCACATGTAAGAGTCCTGTCACTTAGCTATTTGTCTAACAGAATCCATTGAGTGTTAGGATAATGGGTTGTGCCCTCCCAAATGACGAGAATAACACCTTAATGCACGTTAGGGAAATACTGGATTTTATTTAGAGGTTTTGGTGGTGACTGCAGTGGTGTTTGCTCCTTTCTCTCACATTTCGCTCTCTTCCCCAAACACTTCTACTGCCTCCAGCCCAATGGTAAAAAATGCCTGAACATCCAAATTCTTTTTCTTAATTATCCTCCTGAGGAAAGCAGGCCAAGCACCAGGGTGCAAAAAATTTAAACCATAAATAACAAGCCGAAAGAAAATAAAAGAAATGACACCAGAATAAACTAAGCTATTAACTGAAAGCTTTACATCACCGTCCTCCCTGGGCCTGAAAAAACATCTAAGGGAAGGTAGTTAAGTATTTATTTCCCAAAGAATGTGATTATAATCTGCCGCAATTAAAAATGGATGAAGGAAACGTTTCCTCATCATTTCCGGGGGGTACTTCAGACACCGGCGCAGGAAACATTTTAGAGAATGTAGTTCCACTCCTTCCCTGAGGTCAAGTGGAGCTGAAGGACAGAGCTGGCTCGTGCCAGGCGCACCACTGCTGCCTGGGTCTTAGGGGTGGGGGCAGGGATGGGAGAAGGGAGGTGAGCCAAAAAAATGGGTAGTGATCGATTTCCAAGATGAATGAGGGCTCCTCTCTGGACCCGCTGCATAATTGTTCCTTTCAACTCAGTACACCTGGTGTGAAGAACTCCAGTCACACCTGCAAACCTGCCAGGTTTTCAATTAGTGGCTTGAATTTCAATTTCCTGGATGCTCCCTGAATCCTGGGGACGGGGAGAAGTTGTGTGTATAGTGCAACACAGAGCACTGAAGATGAGGGATGAGGGCGGGGCATGGGAAGTGGGGCTGCTGGCCAGGCTGACTGACATGTGAAGAACCGCACTCCCAGCCACTTTCAAGCCCGAGGAGTCCTGGTGATGATCTCTCCTCTGCTTTGCCAATGGAGCCAGTCCTGCTTTGGCAGTGAGGATAAGCAGAGCCCCAGAGTACATGTTGCAAGAGGTGCATACCTTCCAGTGATCTTGCGGTCTGTCTCCTGCCAGCCCACCAGGGTAGGGGCAGAATTGGGATAAGTGGGAAACAGAGTCAGAAGGCTTTGCTTTCTCATCCAGCTTAAAGAGAGTTAAGAGAGAAAAGCAAGATGCAGGAGAGCGTGTATAAGAAGATCGCTGTTTTGTAAAACGGACCATGACAAGCTGCTCAAACTCCGCACGTGCGTGTGTATATAAACGGCTATACTGGATTATACAAGCACAGATGAAAATCTGGGACTCAGGCTGAGTTCTTAAAACAAGCCACAGGGGTGAGGGTATGGAATGAGGTGAGGATGCTGATGGGAGCGGGGTAAGGTGTCTATGCTAACAGCATTTATCGTACGATCCCATTCATGTACAACTAGTATTTCTATGTGTATCGCAGTTCACCAGTTTCACCTATTCTGCTCACCTTTTCCCCAAAAATACCCTATCTGAAAACATCTGCTGCCAGATACCGAGGGCTCAGTGTTCTGCAGGCGCTTTCCCTGTATTCCAGGTCAGTGCTGTGCTGCTTCTTTTTACTGTGTGAGCCCAGTGTGAGCAGAGCCACTTTGCCTCAGGGAAAAGCTGTTATTAACTGCTCCTCTGGTCCAACCTCCCCTCTGTCCTGATCAAGGGGACAGCAATGAGAACGAGTTTCTCGAAGAGCCTGACTCCTCTTAAATGGATGTGGTGCCCTTTGGGCAGACAGATTTGTAGGAAGGAGACCTCAGGAGAGCCAGCTGGGAGTGTCTGGGCTGCTGGAGCCCTGGGGCTGGCTGGGCTGTGGGATTTCTCTCATCACCCCATAGGGAGGCGGACAGACTCTGGGAAACATTCCTGAGGTCTGAAGATGGAAAGGACAGGGCAGCATTTTTCAGCTCAAGACAAGGGAAAAATTTTTTAACAGCCTGTGCTCACGACTGGCTGAGCTGCCTCTAGGGAGGAGCAGGGGCCTCACTGCTGGCAGGCTTCAGAGCCTGATGTCAGCTTGGACCATAAGACCCGTGTCTGTGCTGTGAGGTAGCCTAGCCACATGTAACAGCTGAGTAGTTGAAATGTGGCTGGTGCAAGTGAGAAAATGAATTTTTAACTGTAAAATTAAAAAACTGAAGCAGTGTGAAATTTTTTTTTCTATTAAGTGTATTTTATTGTTCTGGTAGGACTTTTTTTTTGTTTTTTAGAAATTGGGGTCTTGCTATGTTGTCCAGGCTAGTCTTGAACTCCTGGCCTCAAGGAATCCTCCTGCCTCAGCCTCCTGAGTAGCTGTGATTACAAGTGTGAGCCATCACACTCAGATTTTTCACTTTAACCATCAAAAATTTAGTGGCAGAATTGAGATGTGTAAAATACTAGATCTTGAAAACTTAGTATGATAAAGGGGTAAAATGCTTCATAATAATTTTTATATTAGTTACATGTTGAAATAATATATTGAAAATATTGGGTTCAATGAAGTACATTGTTAAAAATCAATTGCATGATTTTTAAAAAAAATGTGGCTAATAGAGAAAGGGAAATTACATATGTGGCTTATGTTGTATTTCTATTGGATGGTACTCTTCTAAGTCTCCGCCAACATTGGGAGTTTGCGATTCTATATAATTGTTCTTGCTCCTGGTATGGATTCTTGACTCCTTTAGATAGAAAGATACTCCGTGAACACTTGTGGCTTCCACGATGGTCACCTGAGACAATTTTTATTGGTGACAGTGGTAGGAATCATATGACAAGTACCCAGACTTCAGAGAAATGACTGGAGCAATTGTCTGGAGCTCTGGGAACTTCTGGTGAAATTTATTACAGGAGAGTTTAGCTTACACGAGCAAAAACTGATATTTAAAATAATAGGAAGTTTCTTTTAAAAACCAGAATATATAACCTGACTTTTATTCACTGCTTTTCTCAAGCACTTAAAGTTGAATAAAAATCTTTCACTGTTCTGTATCATTGAAACATATCCTGAGAAAGACCTAGAAACACAGTGGTAGACTCTAAATTAAGCAATAAGATATGCACTTTTAGTTTCCCTAATTACCTACCATTGAAAGTAGGTTGGAACAAAAATAAACATGCTGCCTTGAAATGAGAATTAATATGTGCTAGTGCTGCTGGGGAAAACCCTATTAAACAATTGAATTTTAGAATATTTTGCTTTGTCAAAAAACCCAAAGGCATTCCTCCCTTTGGAATTGAATCTTCATTTTGAGTTTTTAAAAATTACTTGTTCCATGTATTTTACAAAATGCCTTTATTGAGCTATTATGACATTCTGTTCATTACATTTTGAACTCTGTCACATGCTATGAAGGAAACCACCCTCTCTGCTGCTCCTTGAGAAGGCAAGAGTAAACAGTGCCATCATTCCATGGGGAAAAAGCTGTATTAATTACGGAACATATTGTTGGGAGTTGTGGAAAGACACCTCTTTGTCATTCCACCAGGGGCAGGTGAGGGGAGATGGGAGAGGGAAAATGGAAGAGCGGAGGGCAGGAGGAAGATGGGGTGGGGTGGGTGGCACAGTAGGATTTAAAGCAGATGTCACTCAAATTCCCAATATCGGCTTTCAGTCTAGCTCTGCTAGACCTGTTAATCCTAGATCATATGTTTTTCCAATTAGAGGTGAATTCTAATCTTATTGTCTAAGAAATATATTCTCAGTTTAGAGTAGGGTAAATTACAGACTAATCTCATTATCAATGGAGGCTGCTAGAATCATAGCATAAGTTCATTTCCTAGTACGTGATCCCCAAAATAAGAAGAGGTCATGATCTGATGTCGCCTCTTCTAGGGGTGAGAATGAATAGACTGGAACAGAAACAAATCTGAAAGAGTCTTGAGCAAGTCTTTATTTGGGAGAAGAGGAGAAGGAGAAATGCAATTCAAGCACAATCCCGGACCTTATTATGAGGGCTGGAACAGGGGAAGGTATGGATGTTAGGGCTGAAGGAAGGAAGACAGTTTAACTATCACTTTTTGCAATGAAAGTTTAAAAAGACAATTTAAGTATCACCTTTCAAAATGGAAATGCTAAACAGTTTAGCCAAGGCTGTTATCAGGACCACAAGTGACATCTCTTTTTAAAGAGATGAAATAAAAACACTGGTGCAGAATACCTGGCCACAAAAATAATCATGTAGCTCAAATTGTGACCTTGTTCTGGACAGGCTAATTTCCACAGAGGGAGTCTAACAGCCTCTCCCTGAGCAGCCCTTAATGCTCTATTACACAATAAACATGAAGGATCAGTGGCCCCTTGGAGGTCCTGGAACCCATCCTCTTGTTTTAAGCTAGTGTTCTACTAAACAACTGATGTACAATCTAACTCAAAAACTGCAAGAGGGATTTTCTGTTTTAGTTCTATGCTGATTTAGGGGAAGTAACTACTATGTGCCAAAGGCTTTATATGTTCTGCTGTTTTTTTTTTTGGAGACAGAGTCTAGCTGTTGTCACCCAAGCTGGACTATAATGGTACGATCTCAGCTCATTGCAACCTCTACCTCCCAGGTTCAAGCAATTCTTCTCCCTCAGCCTCCTGAGTAGCTGGGATTACAGGCACGTGCCACCATGCTCTGCTAATTTTGTATTTTTAGTAAAGAGGGGTTTCACCACATTGGTCAGGCAGGTCTCGAACTCCTGACCTCAGGTGATCCACTGGCCTCAGCCTCCCAAAGTGGTGGGATTACAAATGTGAGCCAACATGCCGGGCCATGTTCCACTTTTTAAATCTCTCATGGACATATAAGGTAGGTATTATTATGTTCATTCTAGAAATGAGGACACCGAGATTAAAGAGCACACCCAAAGTTAAACAGTCATCGAGCGGAGGAGCTGGGTTCTGTAGTCAGGTCTGTATGACTCCAAAACCATACTCTCCCACTATAGTATGTTGCTCCTAAGTTTTTTTCAGTATCTAATCAGTATCTTTCCAGCTATAATTTAAGCACATTATCTCAGTGCTTGGTGGAAATGGAGCAGTTGTTCTCAATTCTCCATCCAAAACCCTTTCATATGTTTGAAGATGGTTACCTCAGCCTTCTTAAAATAAAATTTCTTATCTGTTATACAAGAGCTAAGAAAGAGTGGCCTTCATGCCCCTGAAATAGCTTTTTTTTAAAATTAATTGACATTTCACATGTAAAAAGAAGTCCTGCTTATAGGAAATCAGCTATATGTTCTGTTTCATTCCTTCCTTCATCTGATGGACTCAATGGAGGAGAGACTGTGACTCATGCACTAGGCTGGATGCTGGACATCCAAGGAGTAAGATCCATGCTAAGGGATATACAGGGGAGCACCTGGCTCTGAGCAGGATGGAGAGCACCTCATGGGGGAGTGGCAGTAGAACTGGCATTGAAGGAAGAGTGAGAACATCGCTAGCAGATGTGGGGATCTTGAGAGGCAGGACAGGCCATATTTGACTATGTGCAAAGTCACGGAAGCTGGTCACACTATTGTGTGGAGAAGAGGAGGTATTTTGATATGACTGGAGTGTACAGGGTGTGCAGAAAAGAAGGACAGGAGGTGATTCAGGGCAAGCATCAGATCCCAGAGAGTTTGTATGTCATCTTCAGGAGCTCATAGTTTGCTTTTGAGAAATTAAGAAATGCCAGAAAGTATAAAAAGTAATTTAATAGATACTCATAGCTGTATTCCTAATACCCAGAATTAAAAACTGTTGCCATTTTGCTATTTTTTCTAGGCTTAAAGAAAAAATCAAACACTAAAGATTCACTTAAAGTCCTCTTAATCATCATACCTAGTCTAACCCCTTTCTTTATACCCCTCCTCCAAGGCAATTATTGTTCATTTGGTATTTATCCTTTCAGATTGTTTAAAGCACATTTTACACATATATATGGTATACTATGTAACACATTATTCTGAGTCTTGCTTTCCCCACTCAACTTTGTTTTTGAACTCTGTCCATGTTGATAGATAAACCTCATTCATTTTAACTATTGCATAAAATCCCATTTTGTAAATACCTCATTTTATTTGTTTCCCAGTTGATGGAGATGTTGGTTACTTCCAGTATTATGCTATCAAAAAGAATGTGGCAAACAGCACCCTGACCCTTGTTTCTCCAGAGCAGTGTCCAGTTTCTCTTGATGATGAATTCATCATGTTGGAGAGTGAGGGATTTATCAAGGAGGACAAGAATAATGAAACGAAGGAAAAACAGCTTCTGCCCCTGCTACCCCACCCCAGGCCTTGACTCTGGAGATGCTCATTAGAGGATCTGACAGTTTTAGTGAGGGAGTGTTTTGGTGACAAGTTTCCCAAGTGAGTCTTTTCTTTAGAGATATTGTGAATTGGATATAGAGTGCATATATACCCATGTATTCCCTCTCTCTGCTGAAAGAGGTGTAGGCACTGTCGGATTTTATGTCAAGAAGTGCCACGATGAAGTTTGTGTTCAGAAACATTACTTTGGTGACAATATGAGCAACATACTGAGACACAACTACATTTGGAAGGTAGTCCTGTTTTAGGGACACAAAGTAGAGTAAGACATGGTTCCTCAAGTCAAATAGCCTGTGATCTGCTGGAGGAGTTTATAGAAATGTGAGCAAATGGGATCCAGAGGCTGGAGGCTTCGTATCTGTGGATGAACTGCTTCCTGGTGGAGGTTCCTGAAAGCAGCAGGGCTGGGCTCACAGCCTCCAGGCCTGGCTGACCACTTTTGATATCTGTGTTATTGATGTTGTCTGCCCACCTAGAGGCTGATTCTTCAAGTTTTCCATATCTTTCTTCTTCCCCTAAGTTTCTTTTCTAGTGCTTTTGAAAGCTGTTTTACCTACTGTATTAGTTTCCCAGGGCTGCTGTAACAAATTACTCCAAACTTGGTGGCTTAAATCAATAGAAGCTTAGTTTCTCATAGTACTTGAGACCAGAAATCTGAAATCAAGGGTTGGCAGGGCCGTGTTCTTTCCGAGGACTCTAGGGGTGAATTCTTTCTGTCTCTTCTACCTTCTGGCCACCCCTGGAGGCTAGAGGTTCCATGTGTTCCCTGACTTGTGGTTGCATTACTCCATTTCTGCCTCTGTCTTTAAGTGGTGTTCTTCTCTAGGCCTCTTTTTCTTTTCGGTTTGTTATTAAAGACACTTGTCATTGGATTTAGGGCCCCACCCTAATCCAGGATGATCTCATCTCAAGAGTCTTAATTACATCTGCAAAGAGCCTTATTCCAAATAAGGTCACATTCACAGGTTCTGGGTGAACATATCTTTTGCAGCCATAATTCAACCCAGTATACCCACTGAAGAGAACCAGTGGTGAGACTGGTGTTTGTGGGGTCGTGGGAGAGACGAGCCTCTCCTGACTCGACAGTGGGAATTTTTACTTCTTGCTGGCCAAGAAATAAGAAGTGGGGGAGGTGAAAACATGGGATCTAAGGGAGCAGATGTGCTAGTAAACACTCTGATGGGGATCTCTGAGGCTCTCACCTCTGCTGTAGTTTTGGGGCCCCCACATTGCTGATTTTTGCTGTTCTCTGTTCCATTTCTCTGCCTGGCTTCCTCTGCTCATCATGGTTTATATAGGTCTTGCCATGGTGCCAGGTCTAGCACTGATTTCACATGATACCCATCCACTGATCATGTACAGTCTCTGTGTTCCTTGGCTCAGGTCTCAGGGCACCAGTATGACTGGTCACTGACAAACCAATGGATTGCCTTTCTCTTGGCTTAGATCTCAACCCTTGATTCAATCAGCTATGGCCAAAGTCACATGATATAAAATGGCTGCCTGGCATACTGCAGTAGATTGAAGAATGGCCTCCCCTGAAGATGCCCATACCTTAGTCCCTTGAGTCTGTGCATATATTACCTAACATGGCAAAAGGGACTTTGCAGATGTGATTCAGTTAGGGATCTTGTATTCACTGCTCAGGTCTGCTGTCATGAAGTACTACAAACTGGGGGCTTCTAGAGGCTGGAGGTCCTGAGATCAAGGCTTTGGCAGAGTCAGCTCATTGTCTGTCTTTCAGCTGCTGTGGTTTGCTGGAAATCTGTGGCATTTCCTGGGTTGTTGGTGCATCATCTTAATCTCTGCCTTCACATTTGCATTGTGGTCATGTATGTAAGTTGTCTGTGTTCAAATTTCCTCCTTTTATAAGGACACAAGTAATTATGGATTAGGGGCCCACTCTACTCCAGATGACCTCATCTTATCTAAGGACATCTGCAATGACCTTATTTCCAAATGAGGTTGCATTCTGAGGTACTAGGAGTTGAGATCTCAGCATATGAATTTTGATGAACGCAATTTAACTCATAATAGATCTTGAGATGGGGAATTAGCCTAGATTATTCAGGTGGGCCCAATGTCATCGCAAAAGTCTTTGTAAGAGGCCAGGTATGGTGGCTCATGCCTCTAATCCCAACACTTTGGGAGGCTGAGGCAGACATCAGGAGTTTGAGGCCAGCCTGGGAAATGTGGTGAAACCACATCTCTATCAAAAATTTTTTTTAAAACATTAGCTGGGTGTGGTGGTATGTATTTGTAATTTTAACTACTTGGGAGGCGGAGGCGGGAGGATGGCTTGAACCTAGGAGCTTCAGGCTGCAGTAAGATTGTGCCACTGCACTCCAGCCTGGGTGACAGAATGAGACCCTGTCTCATTAAAAAAATAAAGTCCTAATAATAGAGAGGAAGGAGATCAAAGTTAGATGGTAGAATGTGACATGGAAGCAGAGTTTGGAGTGGTGTGCTTTCAAGATAGAAGAAGGGATCGTGAGCTGAGGAATGCAGCAGCCTCTAGAAGCTGGGGGAAGCAAGGAAACAGATTCTCTCCTAGAGTCTCCAGAAGGAATGTGGTCCTTCCAACACTTTCATTTTAGAACTTCTGACCTCCAGAATTATATGGTAATAAATTTATATTATTTTAAGCCATGAAATTTTGTGGTAATTTTTTAATAGCAGCAATAGAAAACTAATACATATCTCTCTACCAGAGGCTGTAGATGAAGCTACCAGAGAAACAGCTATGTACTGGGCAGATTGCCCCTGAATTTGACCACTTATATTAATTAAGGATCTTATATTCACTGCTCAGGGCTGCTGTAATGAAGCACCACAAACTGGGGGCTTCTAGAGGCTGGAGGTCCTGAGCTCAAGGCTTGCCAGAGTCGGTTTCTTCTGAGAGTTGTGAAGAGGAACACAACTTCTTCTTCACAATGGGAAGAAAGTTGGAAGATCCACTTAAAAGAGGTCTGATATATATATATATATATTTCATATTTCCCCATTGCCTGTGAATATAAAAAAAATCCACATCTGTGATAGTTTTAGGAAGTTTCCAACTCACCCAAAAGCAATGGAAATCACTCAATTCCTTTTTAAAATGTTTTATTAATTCAATTCTTACTACTATAACGATTCATTTTGATATCAATACCTTTTTTCGAAGGCTAAAGAAATGTTATTTCTAACCTACGGCATGAGGGCAGATATTAGGCATTATAATCGTAGAACAGGTGTCTTCAAGGCCCTCGTGTCTCAACCCTCATTTGACCAGAAAGAAAGCTAATAGCAGAACAGGCTTGTCCAAGGCCACTCAGAAGGTTAGAGGTAGAACCAGGACTGGAAGGATCATCTCCTGACCTCTGTGCCATTGTTCTATCTACACCACATTTGCAGATCACCAGTAATCTTCTGTTTCAACGAACAAGCCCATTTCTAAAAGACAGTGGTGGAGAAGTTACTCCGTTACCTTCTGGACGGACGTATAGTAACTCTGATATCAGTCTGCACTCAGAAAGGGCTCAGGCAGAGTTCACCGGACTGCCTGAGGCAGCTCAGCATCTACACACACACAGCTCTCCTGGTCACCTGAGCTTGCTCCAAGACCAACTACCCATTTCTCAGCATGTTGCTGCCTCCCATGGCTAATGGAAGCTCAAAGGCTTTTTTTTTTTTAAGTCAGTGGAGGAGCTCTGCTCGGAAAAGATTTGAGGGAAACGAAGCAAGGGACTACAGAGAAACAGACCACAACCTGCCAAGGAGAGGGGCTATTTTCAACTCAGGAAAGGAGGCATTACTCTCCAGGGAAAAAATCCTTTGAGCCTTTATTATTGCCTCTTAGAAGGACATTCTTTTATGTTGAGTATATTGATACAAATTCAGTGCCCATGTCTAGAACTTATATTTTCAAAGAGCAAAGGCCATTTCAGTGTTTGTTTCTCCACCCTTCGTCATATAACACTAGCCTCTCAGAAAAAGTAATACTCTGAGTAGTGACAAAGATATTTTATTTGATTTGGCATCTGAAGAACAGGGCTTGAGTCCTGGATTTGCTACTTAATAGATGTGTGATCATTGGCAAGTCACTTCACCTCCCCATATCCAGCTCAGTTTCCTAAGTCTAAAATGGCAGTAGTTGGGACCTGCTCATTAGAATTGTTCATTCATCTATTCATTTGTTTATTTACCTGCTATCCTAGGCACTATGCTATGTGCTAGAAATGTAAAATAAGGCATGGTCTCTGCTTTCACAGAGGGTATTGTATAGTGAGAGAGACTGTTTTAGTTCACTTTGTGCTGCTATAACCAATACCACAGACTGGGTAATTATAATAAGTGGAAATTTACTGGCTCATGATTCTGGAGGCTGGGAAGTCCAAGATCAAGCGGCTGGCATTGATGAGGGCCTTCTTACTGTGTCATCCCATGATAGAAGGGCAAAGAGTGGATGAGAGAGAGCAACAGATCAAACTTAGGCCTCCAGCCCTTTTGCAAGCAGCATTAGTCCATTCATGAGGGTGGAGCCCCCATGACCCAAACGCCTGCCATTAGGTCCCACCTCCCAACACTGTTGCATTAGTGATTAAGTTTCCAACACATGCTTTTTGGGGGACACACTCAAACCGTATAGCAGAGACAATGAAGGAATCACAGTAATGAGGGTGTAATTCCAAACTGAGTGTACGTCCTAAGGGTTAAGAGCATAGCTCTATGAGAGAGTACAGTAAGGCAGTCTGACCTACATGAAAGGGTGGAGAGAGAGTGGAGTGGAAAAATAGTTTAGGGAAGGGTTCCCTGAGGAAAAGAAATTTGAGCTTGGAGCAGATAAATATCACAATTAAGAGTGGGTTACATTAAGGGTTAGTGTGATCACATTAAGGGTTAGTGTGTTCCTAGTAGAATAAACAGCATGTGCAAAGCCCTTTGGTGGGAATGTGTGCAGTGCATTTTGGTCAAGGGGCTGCAAAATGTGCCAGCATGACTGAAGCTGAGAGAGTGAGGGAAGAGTAGAATGACAGGAAGCTGGCAAATCAAGCTGGGGCCAAACCAGGTGGGGATTTTCAGGACACAGCAAGGATGTTGGTGTTTATCCTAATAGCAATGGGGAGTGACAAAAGATTTTTAAACTGTGTGTGTGTGTGTGATGTCTACAAATGAGGATTGGTTGAAAAGGAGACAGCATACATGTTGAGAGGCCATTGCAATGCATTGCAATAGTCAAGGCAAAAGATGAACAATATGTTGAACTTGGTTGGTGGCAGTGGAGAAGGTGAGGACTAGATGCTTTTGAGATCTCTTACATATCTACTTAGGAGATAAGATTGATTAAGCTGGAAGGTCAATTAGATGCAGGGGGAGATGGGAGGGACAGCTTCCTTGGTTTCTGGTTAGTGGGACTGGATGAATGATGGTGGCACTGAGATGGAGAACTATGTAGAGAAGCCAGTTTTGCAGTGAGAAAAAAAGATTTTAAGTTCAGTCTTAGGTCTGTTGGACTTAAAAACTTTTGAGACATCCAAGAGGCAGTGTTAAATAGGCAGGTGGAAATGAGAGTCTGAAGCTTAGAAGTGAGGTCTGACCTGTAGATGTAAATTGGAGAGTCAGTCAATGGTTATTGAACTTATGGATGTGGATTGAGAAGAAATGATCAGAGTTAGGAAGAAAGTCAGGAGAGTATGTTTCACAGAAGCCAGGGAACCAGTGTTTCAGAAAAGAGGGCCTGATTAACGGGGTCAAATGCTGCTGACAGATAAGATAGGCTATGTCTATCTTATAGGTGGTGATAGTTTACGTTACTGACAACTATTCTAACACATTTTTGTGAATGTAACTCATTATCCCCATTTTCCAGATAAGGAAACTGAGGCACAGACAACCTACATTACTTGCCCAAAGTCACACAGTAAATAATTTGAATTGAGGGAATACGGCTCCAGATCCCATATCCTTAATTGCCACTGTCTGCTGCTCCCTCCTAGTTATGTAGAGGGCATTGCTAACTTCGTTGAGAGCTTTTTAGGCTGCACAAATTGGGAAGATGCTAGACTGAATTCCTCACACGCCTTCGTGCTGCAGCCTCCCTTTTCATGATTTTGAGGCCCTTCCAATCTGCTACATCATATAAAATGGCTCTGAGATCTTCTACTATGTGGGAGAGTATTTTATTGCTCCCTGAGCCCTGGTGAGGCACAGAGGACTCTGTAAGGCAGATTTTGGTATCCCATAGATATGGTGATTCTGTGTTCCAACTTGCTTGTGACTGAGTTTATCATTTTCCTGGCATTATTATGAATACCTCCTCCTTTCATTCTTAAGAGTGTCTCGGTTTGAATGGTAAATTATATGGTCTCCCATGATGGTCAGTTTTATGTATCAACTTGACTATAGTATAGTGCCCAGTTATTCAGTCAGAGACTGACCTAAGTACTGCTATGTAGGCATTTTGCAGGGGTGATTAAAGTCTATAATCAGTTTACTTTAAGTAAAGAAGATTATCCTAGATAATCTGGATGGGCCTGATTCAATCAGATGAAAAACTTTAAGAGCAGAATCCAGGTTTCCCTGAAGAAGAATTTCGGTTTGTGGACAACAGCATCAGCTCATGCCCATGAGTTCTAGCCTGACCTTCCTGACAGGCTGCCCTGTGGTTTTTGAACTTTCCTAGCCAGTCCCTACAGTTGCAAACACCAGTTCCTTGAAATCAATGTCTTAACACGTATCCCTTGGTTTTGTTTCTCTGGTAGAATCCTGGCTGACACACCTGCCTACCCACAGAGCCATCCCTGCCTGTGCCACAGTGGTCCAGGGAATTGGCGTGAGCTGGGGTTGCTGTCTTCCAGGGCTCTGGACTGGAGGCAACTGGAATTTGGAAGTTGTGGGGATTTTTGGTTGTTACAATGATGGAGGATACTATTGAGACTTAGTGCCCAGGTGCTAGGATGCGGAATGCCCTGCTCTGCACAGCAGCCCTACACAACAGAGAATTGTCTTGCCTAAAATGCCCATAACACTCCATTTAGAAACATGGGGGCTTTTGTAAAATGGGAATGGTAAAAAAGAGAGGGACAAGGGAATAGAGGGCTCTGGCAGAGGGTTGCTGACATGAAGGTCTATAGACCCAGGGTGGATTAGGAGGGAAACGAAGAAAGGAAAGCACTCATAGGGGATGAATGAACTGGAGATCCTAATGAGGTTGACAAATAAACAAGAAATAAAATAAATGCAGGGGAAAAATCATCATAGAGAAAAAAAAAGCCACACCCATCCCCCCACACACACCCACCCACCCACCCTAAACTATACCTTTTCTGTGAGTATAATGACATAAATACAAAAACCTCAAAACGGTTTGATTTGCTGGGGGTGGCAGGGTTGTGGGTGAATTGTGGGGAGCCCATAAACAAGAAAGGTGGTTGGAGAGGTGGTCACCTTGGAATAGGAGCTGGAATGAGTGATTGTGGAGGTGAAGCAGTTTCCACTGCTGACAAAGTCCACGTGTGACCCTGGAGGTGGAGGGTAGAGGTGAGTATAAGAGACCACCAAGGGCCTGACAGGTGGGTGACCCACACCACTGTTTGGATGGAGCGGAAGCAAGTCCAAAGTAGTGAGAAGTAAATGAAATGATGAATTGAGAAATTCTCTGTGAACCCTCAGTGGAGTTACTGTGCAGAGCATCTATGGAACAGGAGCTGTCTCTTTGTGCTACATACTTATCCAGGGCTCCTCCCTGTCTAGGGAAGCCAAAGCTAATTCTTGCTGCCTTCATTCTCAGTGTTGGGGAAGTGTGCTGCTGGAGCGCAGCCTACACCTTTCCTACGGCCCCTCTCGGCACCTGAAGTGCAGCAAGGTATCACATGATGTGGTGACTGTCACTAGTAGGCTCATGTGACATGACGCAGGGAAGACTTATCCAAAACAATAACGGGAACTGAGAATCAGAAAGAAGTGGCCACATCTTAGATTTCGTATGCCTTCATGGGTAAGCTGAGACTAAAGCCACTAAACATTTGTTTCTAAGTGCAAAGCCAGAGAAGACTCTGAGGCAAAAATGCTCAGTGCTCACCCACAGCTAGAGTGACCCTGCTGTGATTTCTGCCTTTGCAACCATGTGGATTTGTGCCTTCCCCAGAACTTGTTTCTCACTGAAAGAAGGAGGGTCCGAAGGCTTACAGTCACAGGATGATAGCTCCTTCTGTTG
Organism: Cheracebus regulus; assembly: GCA_963574635.1. NCBI lineage: Eukaryota > Metazoa > Chordata > Mammalia > Primates > Pitheciidae > Cheracebus > Cheracebus regulus. The sequence goes on along the minus strand of CAUYQU010083941.1, from coordinate 6,136 downwards.
AGGAAGGAGCTTGTTAGATTTTGCTATTAGAAGATTCTTTTTACTTAGAAGACAAAGCAACATATTCTTTGTGCTCCGCTCTGCATTTCTTCTCCAGCTAAGTGCTGGTGTGGTTCTTACTGTGAATTTCATGGGTTTCACTAGAGCACCATGGGCAACTCAGACTGCTGGTCTCTCAGAGGACTCCTCTGAGTGACAGTGAGGTGATATACTTTGTGAGCTCATGGTAGAGAGTCTAAATGTAATTGTAATAAAGTTTTCTTTGTGGTAGCTTAACATATTAAGGATAGTAACATCACTTCTCAGCTAAGGAGCTAAGTGTAGAGAAGGCCATTGTGACTAAAATGAGTTCAACAAGTCAGTGGCTTGCACTGGCTCTGAAGTTGCAGTTGCTGTCTAATGATAATGGTATTTGAGTGTTTACTATAAGTGAGGTGCTTTGCATGGTTTATTATTATTTTTTATAGAGACAGAGTCTCACTCTGTCACTCAGACTGGAGTGCAGCAACATGATCATAGCTCACTGAAACCTTGAACTCCTGGACTCAAGATCCTCCCACCTCAGCCTTTTGTGTAGCTGGGACTATCAGCATGTGCCATCATGCCTGGCTAATTAAAAAATTTTTTTTTAGTATAGATGGAGTCTCACTATGTTGCCCTGGCTGGTCTCAAACTCCTGGCCTCAAGTGATCCTTCCACCTCAGCCTCCCAAAGTGCTGGGAGTATAGGTGTGAGCCACCACACTCAGCCAGCGTGGTTTATTTTTACTGTTCCTTACAACTCTCCTGTTATCATCATCACCATCATCATAATCAACTCTGCATACTGTGGGACAAGAAACTGAAAAACAATTTAAATTAATTTTCTCGGAGTTGGATAACTGGCAGAGGGTGGGATTTAAATTCAAACCATCTGGCTCCAGAATGGGCGTGCTGAACTCTTGTCCTGTGCTGCTCTGCTTTGTCCTATCTGCTTGTGCTAATTCACTGCCAGTCTAGAGTAATTCCCCTCTGCTAGGCGCTGTGTTGGGATGAAAGTTACGAGCATCTGCAAGGTACCAGAGAAAGTGATAGAAATTGATGGGCACGAATATGGGAATAATGCCAGGTTGCTGCAGAGTAGCCACACCCAGTAACTGCACGTGAGCCTCTTTTAGGTGAATGTCAAGGTTGTGTCATGGGGTGTTCTGACGTGGCTGCCTTGTTGGGGCCTGTGGATTAAGATAGCTCCCTCTGGGTAGGCATGGCCTTATCTGTAGGGAGAGATTCTTCCTGTGTCTATCATTTTGGAAAGAGATAGATTCTTAGGAATCAAACCATGGGGATGGAGAGAACTCCACTCTGTCTTTTTGCTTATACTCTACAGACTCTGAGGAATGAGGGTTTGGGAGTACGCCCTGCATGGGGGATGGCTTTCATGCTGAGGTGACAGAGAGAAGGGAGAAGGTGAGTGCTACGGTGCTTGCCAACTGAAGAGGAATAAGCAGTATTGTACAAGAGGGATGACCTAGATTTTTTTATATGCTTTGTGCTTTTCCCTTTTGTGACCCCCAGCCATTAGTAAAGACTTTTTGATTATTTCATCTCAGAGCCAGCTGTGCTACCATGTGTAAGGGGAAGAGGTAACTTGTGAACACTTGGGTTTGACGTGAAGAGTGGACTGGAGTGCTCCCTTGAAACAAACATGGGGCTTGTTTGGAAAGCCCAGAAAGAAGGTGCAGGTCTCTGCATGGAGTCCCAATGTCCTAATAAGCGCTCCCTCCAGAAGCGGCACCTCAAGGGTCACACCCAGAGGTTTGGAATTTTGTGTGAGGGTGGTGGCATTTCCTTCATCCTCCAGGCTAAGCCCTGCCCCTCTTGCTGCCTGACAGTTCTTTGGGAGGAGTGAGCTGCCCTGGAGCTGTAAGGGCAGAATTCTACCATGATTCACAAAATCCATAGGTGCCCACCACACACACAGCTCTCCATCACTGTTGCCATCAGTGAGAGTTATTGCAGAGAGAGATTTAAAAAATGTAATTACTTTCCCATATAACTTCATAACAACATGAAAAGATTGAAACAGAAAAAAAATTCACCCACAATCCTGCCACCCCCAGCAAATCAAACTGGTTTTCAATATCATTATATTCATAGAGAAGGTATAGTTTAGGGTTTTCGTTCGTGTGTGTGTGTGTGTGTGTGTGTGTGTGTGTGTGTGGTGGTTTTGATTTTTTCTTGACTGTGATTTTTTTTTTCTCCCTGTACTTGTTTTCTGTACAAGAAAACATCTCTATTTTTATTTGTTTTTTTTTCCTCATATGTTTCAGATTTTCTGAAACAATCTATCCTCATTTATTTCTGATCTTCAAATCATTAAAAGTCTAACAAAATGTGAATTAGTTATATATACCTCTGTAAGGTGATAGAAATAAATTCATTCATTAGGAAGAAATTTTTTGTCACACTCTTTTAATTTTTTATTATTGATTTTTTTCCATATTTCTGCAAAGGGTTTATAATTAGAGTACACAGATTCTTAACTGGAGGGTCATCTTGCCCTGCAGGGGACATCTGGCCATGTCTAGAGACATATTTGGTCATTACCACTAGGGAATGAAACCCTACCGCCTAGTGGGCAGACTCCAGGGACGCTACTAAACAGTCCACAATGCACAACACAGCGTCCGCCGTGAAGAATTATCTGGCTCTAAACGTCACTAGTGGTGAGGCTGAGAAAGCCTGTTGATTTCTCAATGTGAAATGGTGACTCCATCGAGCTAGAGAAGAGACCTGCTTTACTTCAGACTCCCCTTTTCTCCTTGCTGGACATTAGTTGTCTCCCAGTTTTTCAGTGTTGTAATGAGCATATTCATATGTGGAGCTCCGTCTTGCTTTGGAATTGCAGTAGATTATTGCAAAGGGGATTGCCAGCCACCACCTGGCTCCTCTGAGCGTGGACTCAGACCAGGTTCTCTCGCTTCCCTACAAACAGCTCAGACTGATTGTAATTTCAGTTACTGAAATCCAGAGGAGCAAATTACCAGGCAGTAGGAACACAGTGGTGCAGGGATGAAACTGGGAGGAGAGGCAAAAGCTGGAAGACAAAACTTTGGGAGCAGTGGAATTCAGAGATTAGGAAAGTGAAATGATTTACACTGATTCTGAAAGCATTCACTTAGGGAAGTCAGTGCAGGCCTACCAGTGCCTGGCCGCACCCAGCTAACATTGCAGCTTTCTCTCTCCACACTTCCTATCCATCTTTTCTGCTTCATTTTTCTCTTCAGCAGTCATTGCTATCCTGCATGCTATCTGTTTTGCTTATTGATCTTATTTATCTTATGTCTGCTTTGTGTACAGCTGTTTCCCAGCACCCAGGCAGCACCTGGCTCATCGTAGGATCTCAGTGCCTACTGGGTGAATGAATGAATGGGTCATTCACAGACACATGGAAAAGCGTTGCTTTTAGAAGAGCGTCACCACACTCCTCACTCCCGGACATGGCTTCTCTCTTCACTCTTAAGGGAGAAGGATCCAGAAGGAGACTGGAGCAGGGATCCCCGGTGGCAGCCCCTCGCCCTCTGTGGGGACCAAGGAAAAGTGAGGCCATCAGAGGGAGGTACAGATGGGAACAGCTGCAGGTTGGCAGCTGTGTACTCTCATTCCCGAGGCCCTGTTCCTCCATCCTGGGAGCTGTGTCCAGTGTCACAGGGGCTGCCCTGGTGCTTCCTTGTCAGGTCATCCTGCATGCCATGAAGCTTTACTTGCAGCCCTGTCCAAAGATGGCAGCCCTATTCACCAATTGTCTTGTGCCAGCCTTGGGGATCCTCCCTTGGACTCATTATGGGCCAGATTCCAGGGACCCTCAAACCAGACATCTCTGGTGTCTGTGTGAAGAGTGGCTCCTCTTAAGTGTTCACAATCGCGCTTGATCTGATGTTTCTGGAAATGTGTACATTCTTGGCTCATTAAGAAAAAAAGCCCACCAACCACCTCTGAGCACATATAGCCACATCTTTATTAAAACATCACCGCTGCCAGGTAAACAGGGGTGGTGGGAGCAGGATGGGGAGAGGCCATCTGGAACCAGTTGGGTGAATGGTGGCAGCCCTGCCTTGGGCCTCTGCAGCCTTGAGGCTGGCAGCTCTGGAGGCCGGCATTATGTTTCACGTCACTCAGGGCAGGCGAGCTGAAGTGACGTCTCGCTGGCTGCCTCTGCAGCTGCTACTCCAATCAGGTGGTCCTGCCCGCCTCGGCTCAGCTGCTCCAGGTCTTGAAAAGCGGGTGACAGGGGCAATAATCTGCACTTGGCAAAGCAAACCCAAACACACTCTGAAAGGCACAGCTGGGCCAGGCTCAGCAGCTTGATTCATTAGGCAGTAATCTCAAGGCTGTCAGCCTAGGCCACAAGGGCAGGCCCAGGCGGGGGAGCTGTGTTTTCAACAATTCAATCCATTTCCACAAATATTATTGAGCCAGTGTAATGCACGAGGCCTGGCGAGGGGCTGCAGAGGAAACAAAGATGAGAAAGGGGCAGTTTCTGCTTCAAGGACCTTAAATTCTAGCTACTCTGAGAGCCACAAGAGAGAGAAGACTGAGGGTGGCTGGGGTTCAGAGTTGGATGAGAGAACAGACAGTTGAAAAATCAGGACAAACATCACGGAGGAGGAGTCCTCTGTAGAATTTCTTCTTCCTTTCTTCCATCCTTCCCTGTGGTAGACAAAATAATGCCCCCTCACCCCCCACTCCCCACATCAAGATGTTCATATCATAATTCCTAGAAGGTGAATATATTACCCTATATGGCAAAAAATCTTTGCAGATATTATTAAGTAAAGGATCCTGAAATGGGCAGAATTAGGCTGAATTATCCAGGTGGGCCCTAAATGTAATCACAAGTGTCCTTGTCAGAGGGAAGCTGGACTTTGGGAGGCCAAGGTGGGTGGATGACTTGAGGCCAGAAGTTTGAGACCAGCCTGGGTAACATGGCAACATGGAAAAAGTCTGTCTCTACCAAAAATACAAAAATTACCCTGGCCTGTAGTCCCAGCTACTCAGGGACTGAGGCAGGAGAATTGCTTGAGCCCAGGAGGTAGAGGCTGCAGTGAGTCATGATCATGCCACTGCACTTCAGCCTGAGCAACAGAACGAGACACTGTCTCAAGAAAAAAAAAAAGCTGGAGGGTCAGACTTAGAGAGAGGTTTAGAGGGTTGAAGGTGCTGCATGGCTGGCTTGGAAGATGGAGGATGGGGCCACGAGTCACGGATTAGAAGCAGACTTTAGAAGCTAGAAAAGGAAAGAAAATGGATTATTCCCTTGGAGCCTCCAGAATGAACTGGAGGAATTCTCCTGCTGACCCATTTTGGACCTGCGATTTCTAGAACTATAAGGTGATACATTTATATCTCTAAGCTGCCAAGCTTGTGGTAACTTGCCATCACAGCAATGGGAACAAATGTACTTACTTTCTCCTTTCTGTCCTTTCTCTCTCCTTCCATTCGTCTCCCCCTCCCTCCCTTCCTCCTTCCCTCTCCTTTTATCTCCTCTTCTATTCTTGTCTTCCCTCTTTTCTTTTCCTCTCCTCTCCTGTCCTATTCTTTGAATCTATATATGCAAACAATATAGGTGGGCTTGTTTTTACTAAGACAATATATTCTACATATTATTCTGTAACTTTGACAGAATTATTTTAGGTAGGGTGATGGGTGAGAAGGTCATTCCAGGTGCACAGGTGCCTGAGCAGAGACACACTGATGTGAGATTGTGCAGAGGGGAGTAAATTGAACAATTTGATGAGAGAGAGAGAAGGAGAAAGAGAGGAAAAAGAAAGAGTAGCTCCTTAGGCTACTGAGGACAGAGGAGGTCAGGATGCTATAGAATGAAAGATAGGCACGAACACAGTGGCAGCTTATGCTGAGGATGGCAGGGAAAAGAAAGTGAGGATGGCTTTACAGACAAACACGAGAGTATCATTTCTTTCTTTCTTTCTTTCTTTCTTTCTTTCTTTCTTTCTTTCTTTCTTTCTTTCTTTCTTTTTTTTGAGACAGAGTTTTGCTCTTGTCCAGCCTGGAGTGCAGTGGTGTGATCTCGGCCCACTGCAACCTCTGCCTCCCAAGTTCAAATGATTCTCCTGTCTCAACCTTCCAAGTAGCTGAGA
>CAUYQU010083940.1:0-27213 GCA_963574635.1 Cheracebus regulus | reverse complement strand
TTGTTCTAAGGAAGGAACTGGGTGGTCCAGAGCTAGCATGTGGCTATTGTGGCAGCTCATTGTCTTAGGAAATTTTAAGTTTCCATTCCAATGCACTTCTTGTTTTCTTTCACAGATTTAGATTTTCCAATGCTTCCAGCTATGTATATTGATATTAATGGCATTTCCAAAGCCCAACAGGTATTTCAACCTGAATACATTTATCTAACACCATGAGTTTTAGTACAGTAGCAATTCCCGTTGAGCCACATAAAGAAAGATGCATGTGAACATAATCAAGTTGACCCAATGCCCATGTATCTGTAAATGAATGGTCTCACCAAGCATCCAACACATTGGTGTTTTGTTTGGTTTGGTTTTTATTATTTTTGATAGGGTAAAGATCAAATGTTTTCATGAAACAATTGGAGAGCCATAGCATGAACACGGATAGCAAACAACTCTTCTTTAGAAACTACATGCTAAAATGAAATATTAATGAATCTAGCAAAAGTCCCGAAGAGCAGCTCAATGCATAATTTCAGAGTTCCAGTTATTGTATGGAAGCTTATTTTTCCCTCCTTTGAAACTGAACCTTTAGATGGTACGTTTCTGAAAAACCTTTCCTGTAGCATCAGAGGACAGGCAGGTCCTGTGCTTGCCAGCAGGTCTCCAGTTGGTCATTGCTTGACGGATGACACCTGTCTTCCCTTGCAGTTCTGCATGCTGTCTCTGGTTTTCATTTATTCGCTAGCTCTATGGTCTGGACCAAGCACAGGTCACAGCAGCACAGCCCCAGCATTTTGCATAAACATATCATGCTCATCATTTGTAAAACCCTCTTGGCTCCTGCAGACAATATTAATAACTAAACTTGCAATTTCCTTAATAGTGTCAGTCTCTGTTATCACTGTTTTAAATATATTAACTCATTTTATCCTCACAACAATGTATTTAATATTTAGCAAATGGATGTGAACAGAGGTGCTCCCTGTTAGCCTGTGTGCCTTAAGTAAGGCATAGAGGCCATGGAGTTTGGAAGATGAAATTGACTCCCTTTCTCTCTGTGTTTTTGCAATACTGGCTGATATGGTTAGGCTTTGTATTCCCACCCAGATCTCATATTGAAGTGTAATCCCATCATCTCCACATGTCAAGAGAGAGACCAGGTGGAGGTAACTGAATCTTGGGAGTGGTTCCCCATGCTGCTCTTGTGACAGCAAGTTAGTTCCCATGAGATCTGATGGTTTCATAAGGGGCTCTTCCTGCTTCGCTCAGCATTTCTTCCTGTGAAGAAGGTGCCTTGCTTCCCCTTTGCCTTCCACCATGATTGTAAGTTTTCTGAGGCCTCCCGAGCCATGCTGAACTGTGAATCAATTAAACAACTTTCCTTTATAAATTATCCAGTCTTGAGCAGTTCTTTACAATGGTATGAAAATGGACTAATACATTGCCTCAAAAATCTTGAGAGTAGAATTCACCATACAATTTGCAAGGAACACAGAGACAGAGAAGAGCCTGGGGATGAAAAGATAATTAGAGACAAATCGCACATTTACAATTCATGGTTTACTCCTTGTGATCAAACCTTGTGTGTTAATTTTTTTGACCTTTATCAAACAAGTTGAAATTTGAACACTTACTGGGTATTGGATCATACTGGAGTAGTAATTGTAAGCACTTTGTGTGATGTCTGAATTTTTTAGCATATGTTTTATTTCCATGTCTATTGAAGTATGATTGACAAATAAAAATTGTATATATTTAAGGTGTACGATGTGTGTTTTGATATATATGTACATTATAAAATGTACATATATATTGTAAACACATATATACATTATAAAATATGCATACATGTCATAAATACAATGTATACATTGTAAAATGGTTACCACAAATTGTATACATGTATGGTGTACAATGTGATGTTTTGATATATGTGTGTATTGTGAAATGGTTACCACAAATCATATATATTTAAGGTGTACAATGTGGTGTTTTGATATATGTATACATTGTATTATGGGCACCACAATCAAACTATTTAACATGACATTTGATTTTATAAAATGATATGTTGGTCCTGTTTCATTTAAAAATCATAAGAAGTGGCAACAGTTGATAATCGACATTTAATTATTGTGGTTTGGTGGTGGGTATTTTGTATAGGTTTGAAACTTACTCAGATCAAAAGTTCTTAAAAACTACCTAAAAAATACCTTTTTAAATTCACATTTGTAGATCCATTCTAAACAGTGATGTAGGTATGTTTGACTTGTATGAATATGACATGCAGATCAGTGATAGAGGAGTGGTTCCGAACACTCAGCAGGAAATCAAATAAGACTCGAGAATCTAATGCAGAGAATATTCTCTTCTTGAGAAAAACTTTGAGAGATTTTACTTCTTAACACTGGTCTTAGTGGAGCTGGAGATGCTTAAACTTATGTGCACTATCCTAGCAGCATCTAAGAACATATTATAGTTCAAAGTTGCTGACAAGAAACAATTCAACCTTTTTTCAAGGCTAGAGCTCTAATTAATCAATCAACCAATGGGTTCATTCTCCCATTCATCTTTCCCTCTATCCATTCAGTAAACACTTATCGATGATACAGTGGAGAACTAATCAAACTAAATCAATATTTGATTGTAAGGAGCTCAAAGCCTTGAAAAATATGCAGCACCTATTCTATAGAAAGCAGCACTGTGTTTGAAGCTGGAATGAACACAGAGGCGGGTTCTTACAAATTGTTTTATAAGTTACTCCATATAAAGGTGATTAGATGAATAATTTTTGAAGCACTATGGCTTTTAGAACAGGCAAGTAGAAAGAAGAAAGGAATAAAGAAAGCATAGAAGGAGAAAAAGAAGCAATGAACTATGTCAGGCTACTAATATGTGATCTCATTTGGAGTAAATAACCACTACGGGCGTTGTAACTGCATTATTAGCCTATCATCTCTCTGTCACCTGTCTTTATCTTGAAACTTTAACATAGACAGGCATTGTATCAGGCCTTGGTCTGTAATACTCCACAGCTCAGTTACTGATAGATACTTCTGTCCTTTTCTCAACAGCTTTATACTTACATCATAATGCATGAACCATGAACATGTGTGATTAGTAAGATTAAGAAAGCTACCGTTTAATTGGCCATGGTTTTCAACAAATTATATGGGCTACTGCCTAAAATCACATTCTAAAATCTATTTTATTTCTCAATTAGTTTATTTTAATTTACAGTATTTACTAATACAAAAAAAGAAAAGAAAGGGATGGTGAAGACGATTTTTCAGTCAGATAGCATTTTTTTTTTTTTGAGATGGTTTGTCACTCTGACACCCAGGCTGGAGTGTGGTGGCGCCATCTCGGCTCACTGCAACCTCTGCCTCCCAGGTTCAAGCAATTCTCCTGCCTCAGCCTCCTGAGCAGCTGGGATTACACCAGCACTCCCAGCTAATTTTTATATTTGTAGTAGAGACGAGGTTTCACCATGTTGGCCAGGCTGGTCTCGAACTCCTGACCTCAGCTTATCTGTCCACCTCGGCCTCCCAAAGTGCTGGGATCAGATGGCATCTTATGTAGAATACCTAACAGTGAACTTACTTAGTTTTGAATTACATGTGAGCTCTAAAACCTTAAGTTATATAGATAGATATTTTATATAGAGAAAGAGAAATAGAGATAAATTTTTGTATATATATTATATATATATATACACACACACACACACATACACAGACTTACTTGATTCTGGTTTATATAAATATATAATATTAGAGTTTTATATATATATAGTATGCTATACATTATACTCTATAGTGTATAGATATTTCCACAAGCTTTGTTTTTCATTTTTGTCTTTTCCTCCTTTCCCTTCTTTTCTGCCTTTCCTCCCTCTCTCTCCTCCTCCTCCTCCTCCTCTCTCTCTCTCTCTCTCTCTCTCTTTTCTCTCTTCTTTTCTTTTTTTGTAAGAAAATCTTCCCTGGTATTTGACTTAGAATTCAGAGTAAATACAGAAGCCTTCCTTCCCTCATGGTAAGATAGTATGTGTTCTGACTACAAATCTTGAAGGATTTGTATCTCTTTCTCTGTATAGTAGTACTTTAAAAACTCATAATGAAAATAAGCACGAGAATTATACATGAAAAAATGTTATACCCAAGTCCTCTGGTAATATAAGAGCTCACTGATTCTCACTTTGAAAATATATTACCTTGTAATAATATGTGACAGTTATTGGATATTTTGGAATTGAAAAGTGACTTGTTTTCTTCTACCAAAGGCTTTATTTCTCCAGAATAAATTATTAAACAGGGGAAGGAGTTCCATTCCATACTCGAACTAAAGTGTAAAGCCATTTTACATGTTTGGATGCAAAGCGTCTCACTTGAGCAACTCCATGAGATGAAGCTTTGGCATTTGTCTAGCGCCATCTACTGTCCAACTCAAGCAGAAGCATAAATCTTGTCACCATGATTCGAAGCTGGTTTTGCCCTATAATCGTAGCTTAAGTTGTTTGCAATAGGATATGACTGGAAAAAGAAGAGAAATTACAACAAATCTGAAAAAATTAACCTGTTTTAAACCTAAGTGGAGCTAAGAAAGCAAGATAAATACTAACAAACATGCACATAGGTATGCTCAAACAAGCAACCATAAATTTCAGAGGATAGGGACCACTAAGATATAATGATTTATATATAAAAATACACACACACACACACACACACACACTAGCATAGTCTAAAAATCATTTATGAAAGCCATTTAGTGAATATTTACTCAAAATAGATTTTCATCCACAATTTAAAGTATTTACTACATTAATAAGAGATGCTATTTTTCACATTTTCTTATGAACATTATTTTAATCTTTATAGCATAGAGTAAAAACTTACAATTTTAGTAAGAAAAAAAACCTATCCATTCAATTCCTCAGAAAACTAGCACATAGTATAATAATTATAACAAAAAAGTACAGTAAATTCAGCTTGGTTTGAACAATGGCAAAATTAAGGAATACAAATGACTGCTGAGTCTATTTCCCTGCTGGGTAATGACATAAATTTACCTAAATCTGGAGGCCACTGTTGGAGCTCAGTCTTTCAGTAATCTATTACTATGATATAATTTTACCCTCCATGACAATTCATATGCTGCAATCATTGCTTCTTTAAAAGAGAGTGATATTCATGGGCAACAGAATTACCTTAAAATCTGTAGGAAACAAACAATTGTGGAAAAATTCATACCTCTCTGAAATACAGAACAAACTGTTAAAGCAGGAAAAGTAGCCTGTTTATGTAAAGAAAGATCTTGACTTCATGCATACTAAGAACCATTTTTAAAATTGTACACTTAGTTACTGGAATTCGATTTCTTTTAGTAAGACTATGTAGAATCATTTAAGCAAATCAACACATTTCAACGCTTTCTCAATGTTCACTGCACAAGGATGCTTATTCATAACATAGCTTTTTTTTGTAAACTTAGCACACCAGTTCACAGTAGGTTATTTAGGAAAAGCACAATGAGACACATTGTATGCTAAGTGCTGTTATGTGTGTATAGTCTCTTCCTGCGCTAATTTCTAAGACAACAGCATGACCTCTTTCTTGTGTGCAGACTGCACCAGTTTGCATTTGGAGTCATTTCTCAGTTTTATGGGGGTGTTAAATTTTTCTTTCTCAGATCTAAGTTAGTTCAAGTAACACAAGTTAAGAATAAGAAGCTTTTCACAACATTGTGGGTAACAATGAGCAAAAAGGCAAAGAACACATTAATTCAAAGAGATTCGCTTTCTCCTAATCCATGCACACAAAAGTCACCACACATTATGTAATTTTATGACAATTAAAAATATATGCAATACGTATAATATAAGGATAAAAGAGTTTATCGGAAAGGAAAACAAAAGTCATCCTCCTTATTTGGAGATTAATTTTAACTACTTCCACTTATAAAGATTTAAGTTTTTCTGCTTATCATGCCCTTATTTATGACAAATTTTTCACTCAAAGGTGTATCTTTTGACAACGGCCCCAGAATGAGAGTGAAGTGTAGCTGAATAAAACATGAGCATAAATCTAAAGAGATGTACATAAGAAGATCCCAATTTGTAACCTGTATTTTGACTATTACAGAAAATATAAGATTGGCTGCATTTTAAAAATGTTATATTAACGAGCATTAAGATAAATCGTATTATTTTACATTTCTGTTTATCATAAAGAACTGCAGAAAAAAAGAGTAAGAGGAGCCATCCAATTATTTCCATATTCCCTTTGAAGAGGAAGACTATGTGTTTGCACTTTCAAAGGATGTAGTCATGCCTCTAAAAGGTACAGTCCTAGAGATTTGATGACTCAAATCTTTTGACTAACAGACTCATCTTCTTTGCCTTTAAGTAAAAATATTTAAACAACCAAATTTCTCTAACAACGTGAGATGAAGGAACATCATTAACAAGAAAATTTGTATCATATACAACTGGCAAAGGACTCACGCAAACAGAGACACCCTAAAATCCAAACACATATGCATGCACACACCCATGACCCTGTTCAGAAATATGAACCATCAGCATTCCATCACAATATAGAATCCATTTATTCTCCGAGGTTAAGAATCTCTGCAAAATGCTGCCCTTGTCTGAGGATGAGACCAGTCATCCTAGTCATCTTGACTTTGGCTTTCCCCAGAAGTGGAGTCTAAAAAAATGATTTTAGAATGAGCAGTTTGTTTTGGAGGTTGCTCCCAAAATCACTCCCAAGACAAGATGAGGTGAGAAAAGGAAAAAAAGGGCTGGGGGAGGGAAGGAAAGAAGTAAATTAATGCTGCGTTCCTGAACAACTTAATACCCTGGTAAGCAATTAGACCTCATTTTTTGGAGAACTCTGAAAAATGTACACATAACTTCTGTCATTTGATGGGAGCCTAAGCTATACCATTAAACATAGCTTCCATTTTGTAGAAAGCATTAGTATTATTGTAAATGTCCCTGTGGGGTTTTTTGGAGGAAGGTAGGTACAGGTAAGATAGTATAGAATCATCATTATTACTATTATTTAGAATCATTATTTCTTGTACAAGTCCCAAAAGTCAATAGAATACAAGATAAAAAAAGAGAGCATAATTTCTATCACCAGTTAGTGAAAGTGCTGGCAATGCTTTCAAAAGAAATTTCATTATGTGTGAAAGCTGTAGGGTCTTATATTCTGTATTTTACCCATTTTTAAAGTTGAAACAGCACCCAGCAGTACCTTTTGTGTAGAAAGCATGCATAGTAAATTTGTGATTTACTTTAAGATTACAGTTTGTGTTTGTCCCTCCTCTATGAAGCTGAAAATCAGCACAGAGGAGAAACTGTTCATGTGTCACCGAGACTTGCAGGATGAGAAGGCAGAATCCAGGCACAGAAAAGGCTGAAGATGCTCAGAGTGGAGAGGGCGACGAGGTGAAGAGGAGGGAGGGAGTGGTGGGAGAACAGGTGGCCGAGGGCAAGAGGCAGGATCTCGGGGTTGAGAACAGAACTCAAGGGTTAAGGTAGTAAGACTCCATATTGTAGACACTAAGTAAGGTTTATAAACAAAAACTAAGACACTATGTTTTGAACAAACAAAATACAACAGCAGCTTTAAAAATACAATAAAGGGAGGAGAACGGGCAGGCACAGAGAGACAGGCTGATGGCTGCAGCATTTCACTCACAGGGGTGAGGACATCATCTCGAGGACAGACGGCAGAAATGGAATAGGGAAGATAGTTTCAATTTGTGTGTATTGGATATATTTGGCAGGACTTGGAAGCCTATTCAATTAGGAAAGTGAGAGCGGAGAAACAGTTGTGAATAAATGGCATGGGTAACTGGCTGAACTTAGTGCAATGAACTGATATGCAGAGGAATTAGAAGGCACTTAGGAGGATTGGGAAGAGATTTTAGGAGCCACTTTGAAACAGCAAATATGAATTTTTAACATCTAGTATGTATAAGGGACAGAAAAACATAATTGGTATCTCTTTACAAGAAAATGGATACAATTTCTAGGGAGATTTTATAAAAGAAAGAAGAAAAAAAGAGACTGTAGTTAGGGGATCAGCAACAGTTAAAGGGTCAGAATAGGAAAGTCTGAGATAAACTGGCCCATAGAAACCAGGAGAATCAGGGTAGGAAAAGCACTGGGTACAAAGTCCCTTTGGGAAGGGAGTGAGGTTTTCAAAATGTTGTAGAAACCGGGTATTTGAAGTGACAGGAGAGATGAACGCATTTAACTGTGTGTGCATATCTCAAAACATCATGTTGCATAAGATGAAAATATGCAATTTTTATTTGGCAAATGAAATCGATCAATCAGATTATCACAATGTTCTTAGAAGTCTGGTTTTTATCTCATTAGCTTCTCAACCAGAACTCATTTTGTTGTTGTTGTTTTCATTCCCTTTGGTGTAAAAGCAAACAATATTAGATCTGAACCATATACTGGTTGATTTATTTTTGGCTTTAAAAATATTTTTGGCTTTAAAAGTAATCTCCTACCTTCCTGCTGAACTTATTAGTTTTGGCAGTTGTAATCTTATTATTTTGGTCTAGGAAATTCTGCCACTTTCTGCTGCAGGATATTATGATATGTTTCTGAGACACAGAGTTGAATTTCTCTTTCAGGAGAGAGTAAAGGGAAGAATACAGTGCTATCATTTTTTGGAGATACGCATTCAGTGACCTGTTTCCCAAAAGATGGAGAAAAAGAAGAAGTGGGCTTTGGGGACTCTCCCATACCACATTGATTCCATTGCAAACGCACAGGTTGCGGCTAAGGTAGTCAAATTTACTTGACGTTTGAACACACAAACCACTCGTTTGCTTCCAAAAGAGAGGGCATCACAGTATCATAGGACCGCTTAAAGATGTATGATGACTTGGTGATGTGGTCTGAGAAGAGAGGATTTTCCTGCGGTGTTGGGAAGCCCATGGATTCTCTCACACAGAACATCTCCCTTTAAACGCCACCTTTTTCTTTACCTCCTCCTCTGAAATCCTCTTTGTTTATTTTTATTTTTATTTTCGAGACAAGAGTCTCACTCTGTCCCCAGGCTGGTGTGCAGTGGCATGATCTTGGCTCACTGCAACCTCCACTTCCTGGGTTCCAGTGATTCTCCTGCCTCAGCGTCCTAAGTAGCTAGAACTACAGATGCATGCCACCATGCCCAGATATTTTTTGCATGTTTAGTAGAGACAGGGTTTCAACATGTTGGCTAGAATGGTCCTGACCTCTTGACCTCATGATCCACCTGCCTCAGCCTTCCAAAGTGCTGGGATTACAGGCATGAGCCACCATGCCCAGCCTGAAATCCTCTTTATTAAATAAACACAACATTTTGTGTTCACAAAGCCCACGTTACCTCTATTGGATTTAGATTTACTTAGTCTGAAGCATCCTGGTGAAACAATTGGAAATGGAGAGAAAGGAACTTTTCTGCCATGCCGGTGTGGCCCCCCGAGTAATCTATAAATATCCCACATTTATACATGATGACTTGGAACAATCTTTTGCCTTCAATATACTCATTTCTTTGTGCATTTTCTTCCTGCACTCAGAATTTAAGAAATGCTACATTCCTTCTTTACTATCTTTGGACTTAAATATCCATAATGGGCCAGGAGTCCATGCTCTCATTATTTCTGAAACCAGTAATGAAGCTGTTCTTTTCCCTTCCCACCTATCCAAATCCTCCCATTTTCCAGGGCTCAGTTCCCAGCTCTTTTCCTAGAGGACTCTGTCAGCTACTCCAACCCACATTGTTCTTCCCCTATTAATAGTATCACTGGCAATTAAAATCTAGATTTAGTCATATTTCACTTTTAGTTTCTAGATTTAGCAGTTCCCTTTGTGTGCTATGTGGAAAATAAATTATACATAGGTCCATTATAGTACTTCTCACTGACTTATCAATATGTGGTCTCTCTGACTTCATTGCGAGACTATGCCCTCTGCAAGGAAAGTGACAATGCATTTTTGTTCTTTGAATACATAGTAACTAATACACTATGGTTACTCAGTAACTATTTTGTAAGCAATTAAATGGATATAGTTGAAAAAATATACCTAGTTTATTTATCTATAGATATCTATAGATATAGATATAGATATAGATATAGATAGATAGATATCTATCTTCTGTCATCTATCATCCATCATCTATCATCTATCAATCATCTATGATCTACCTACCATCTATCATCTATCTATCAATCTATATATCTATATATCTATCTATGTATCTAGCTAGCTAGCTAGCTATCATCTATGTGTCATCCATACATCTCTCTTGTTTCTCTACATACAATAAACTCTTGCCTATAATCTTAGGCTCTTTCATGTCAGAAACAGGAAGTTTTTTTTTTAATCTCATTTAACCCTCAATATATTTTACAAGCTCAAATTTATTTAATAAATTCATGTTTAATTGATTTCTTAAATTTGGGAATTTTAAAAAACTAGGCAAAGGTTTAAATACATAAAGAGTCTTCAAGGTCTTCTGTAAGCTCAGCCATTCCACTTGATATTCTGAATAAAACACAGGCAGTAGCGGTTTCCTTTTCCTTTGGAGTCCACGCTGTTGACATTGTAAAGCATTTTATTCACAAACTCTACGGAATAAGATGATTTAGGGCCTATCAGTGAAAGCCAAGATTCCACAATTCAAGCATGATTTTGTTTTGTTATTTTTCAACAACTTTTATGAGGGAGGAGAAAAATGTCAATGCTGGACAATTTTGTGGGGCTTTTTTTTTGCAGTGAGAATCAACTTCTCACCCCTATAATCCCAGCACTTTGGGAAGCTGAGGCAGGCAGATCATGAGGTCAGGAGATTGAGACCATCCTGGCCAACATAGTAAAACCCCGTCTCTACTAAAAATACAAAAAAACCAAACCAAAACAAAAATAGCTGGGTGTGGTGGTGCGTGCCTGTAATCCCAGCTACTTGGGAGGCTGAGGCAGAAGAATCACTTGAACCCGGGAGGCAGAGGTTGCAGTGAGCTGAGATTGCACCACCGCATTGCAGCCTGGGTGACAGAGTGAGACTCCATCAGAGAGAGAGAGAGAGAGAGAGAGAGAGAGAGAGAGAGAGAGGAGAGAGAATATGACATGACATGGGGGTCAGTTACACCTAGAATGAAATCTCAGCCCTTATTTGCAGTCCTGGGCAAGTAATCTCCTTGAATTTAATTTCTGTTTTCTTATTTAGAAAGTACAAATAATAAGTCCTCACTGAACCATGATATTTTGTGAAGGAAATTAGAGTATGCTGATAAAGCACTTGGAGTTACGAGTGCTTGAAATCTCCGGCCTCCTTGGCTCTAGACACTGGTCTCACATATGCCGGGACCAGTATCCTCCATGTGCCCTGAGGGTGGATGCCGCCCATTCTTCTCCCCCCTCTCTGACCACATGGCTGAATGGCACGGGGTAGACAAACAGCCTCTCCTGACATGTCGCCTGCTTCCTTGGCTTGAGCAATGGGGAGTACTGGTGGGAATTTGAAGACAGATTGGGGAACGACTTTGGAGATTTGATGCTTTAGCTTCTTTTCTGTTGGGTTGTCATAGAAAGGCTTCCTCCCACACAGGGAATGGTTTCTGTCTGTGGCCTCTGCTGAGGCCACCCCACCTTCCCTCAGAACATTCAACACCAGGCAGAGTGAAGGAGGCAATGAGGTATTCACCTAGCTGCTGGGTTTCCCATGCTCTGTGTACAACACTGCAGACTCTCTTCAAATTATTCCATTTGATGGCCTGTTTGCTTTCCCTGGGAACCAAACTTAAACACCTTTATACTACAAAAATTATCTTTTTTCTTTTAAAACTTAGAACACCTTACACCGAACACTTCCTCCTCTTTTTTTTTTTCAGAAACAAAGAGGGGAAACTTTCTCCTCTCCTTTGACTTGAATATTGACATTAAGATAATAAAGGAAGGAAAGAAAGGAATGGGAAAAAGATAGTCCTAGATGTCTTCACTAGACTAAGTCTAGAAAGCCATCAGGTGGGGGCCCGCAGTGTTAGCGCCAAACTAAACCTAGAAACTGACAAGACAGAAAAGAAAGTTGACAATTAACTGAGAGCTCTTTTCCACAAAACACCAATAACTTTGTTGGTGTGCTATGGATTTCTTAAGAGAACTATCAGGGAAAATTTGGAATCATATATAAGGTTTTATAGTAAGGTAGAGAAGAAATTTAAGAATTCAATATCACAACGGGCACTGTCATTTTTCTCTTATATGAGAATGCTGGAAACACTAGCAGAACACGACATCGACCAGAGAAACGTGGCTGATTTCTAACAAGGATCAGATAAAAGAGAATGATGGAAGCTAATGGTGATAGAAAACAGAGAGAGTTAAAGACAGATAGAGTTACAGATACATAAATATATAATAATACCTCTATTTAGATATAATTATTAGATATACTTTATATATCATAAAATTCACCTTTTAAAATAACACACTTCAGTGGTTTTCAGTATATTGAGATGCAAGATCGTCACCACCGTCTCATTTTGAACATTTTTATCATCCCAAAAAGAAATACCCAGACCATTAGCAATTTCTTTTCTCCTCACCAACCAGATATTGACAACCACTAACATATTTTCCAAATCTAGACATTTGCCAATTCCAAGCATATTGTATGGCAGAATCACATATTGTGACTGGCTTTCATTTAGCATAATGGTTCCAGGTTAATTCATGTTATAGCATGTATTAGTACTTTATACTTTTTATTACAGAATAATAACCAATTGCATGGCTATACCATATTTTGTGTATTCCTTCATTGGTTGATGGGCTGTGTGTGTTTCACATTTTGGCTATTATCAACAATGCTGCTATGAATATTCATGTACTGATTTTTGTGTGGGGATTTATTTTAATTTCTCTTAGGTTTATACCAGGAGTTGAAACTGCTGGGTCACAAGGTAACTTTATGTCTAACATTTTGAGGAAGTGCCAGACTGTTTTGCAAAGACATTGCAGCATTTCACATTTCCACTAGCAGCCTATGAGCCTTCCAAGTTCCTCCAGTCCTCTACAATACCTGCTATTATCTGTATTTTTGATAATAGCCTTCATAGTCAATATCAAACGGTGTCTCATTATTGTTTTGATTTGCATTTCCTTGATGGCTAATGATACTGAACAAATTTCCAGAAGGTTAACTGTCTACTGGAATCAATGTGTATTCATACCTTTTGATTCTTTTAAAAATTGTTGCCTTTGTATTGTTGAGCTGTAAGAACTACATGTGTGTGTATGCACACAAATACATGTGTATATATACATATATACATATTATTTGTTCTAGTTACAAGTCTCTTACCAGATACATGATTTGTCCCATTTATCTCCCATTCTGTGGGTCATCTTTGTGTTTTCCTGATGGTTTCCTTTGATACACAATTTTAAGTTTTGATGAAGTGCAATATCTATATGTATTTTTATGTTGTTGTTTTTCTTTGTGCTTTTTTTTTAATCTGGAAAAAAAAATGCTTTCTCGATGCCCATAGAGATTCATGCCTGTGTTTTCTTGGTAAAGATTTCATAATTTTAGCTTTCATTTAGGTTCTTTTTGGGTTAATTTTTGTGTATTGAGATGGATTGGGCTTCAATTTCATCACTTTGCATTTGAATATCTAGTTGTTCCAGCATATTTGTTGAAAAGTCTATTACTTTATTTGAATTATCTTGGCAGTCATATCAAATAACAATTGCCCAGAAATATAAGGGTTTATTTTCGGACTGTCAGCTTCCTTCCTTGGATCAATAAGTCTATCCTTAAGGCACTGCGACACTGTCTTACTGTGGTAGCTGTGGAATAAGATTTGGAAATCATGAGTCTCTAGCTTTATTCCCCCTTTTCAAGACTACCTTGGGTATTTGGGATCTCTTGAATTTCAACATAAATTTTAGGATCAACTTACTATTTTTTGCAAAAAAGATACAGGTATTGCATTTCTTCAGCTTAACTGAAGAAGATTGCTGTGACAATATTAATTCTTCCAACACAGAAATTTGGAATTTCATCCTATTTATTTAGGTCTTCTTTAATGCTTTGAAACAATATTTTGTTTTCAGAGTCTGAATTTGAACTTCTTTGTTAAGAGTATTATTGCATTATTTTAGAAGCCACTGTAAATTGAATTGCATTCTTAATTTTATTTGCAGAGTCTCATTTCAAGTATATAAAATTACAATTAATTTGTCTACTTTATCTGGTAACCTGCAAGCCTGCTAAATTTTATTTATAGATATAATAGGTTTTCAATTGAATTTCTTAGCATTTTCCATGTACAAGAGTGTATCATCAGAAATTAGGGATAGTTTTACTTCTTTCTTTTTATTCTAGATGCCTTGTCTTTCATTTTCTTGCCTAATGGGCTTTCTAAAACCTCTAGTACAATGTTGAATAGAGGTAGCAAGAAGGGACATCATTGTCTTGTTCCTGATCTTAGGAGGAAAGCATTTAGTCTTTTAACATTAAGTATAATGTTACATGTGCATTTTTCATAAATGTCCTTTATCAAGTTAAGCAACATCATTGTATTTCTAGTTTGTTAATTTCACTATGAGGAGGGGCTGGATTTTGTCAAATACTTTTTCTGCATTATTGAGATGATTAGGGGGCTTTTGTCCTTTATCTTGTTGATATAGTATATCACATGAATAGATTTTCAGATGTTGAATCAACCTTTCTTTCTTTGTTAAATATATTTAAAGACATCTTTAATATTAGAGATATAATACTGATATACTTATGTATTATAATATATAGCAAATATATATAAATGAAATAATATTTTCACTTTCCTGATGGTTTTCTTTCATGCACAAAGGTTTGAGTTTTGATGAAGTTCAATTTATGTATGTATTTTTATTTGTTGCTTATGTTTTTGCTCTTATCTGAAAACAAAACAAAAAATCAACATGCTTTCTCCATGCTCACAATGATTTATTCCTATGTTTTCTTTGTAAGGATTTTATAATTTTAGCTCTTAATGTTTCTGATCTTTTTTATGTTTATTTTCATTTTTCCTTTGAAACAGTCTCTCACTCTGTTGTCTAGGTTGTAGTGCAGTGGTGTGATCTAGGCTCACTGCAACCTCTGCCTCCCGGGTTCAAACAATTCTCCTGCCTCAGCCTCCCGAGTAGCTGGAACCACAGGCACTTGCCACCACTCCCAGCTAACTTCTGCATTTTTATTAAAGATGAGGTATCATCATGTTGGCCAGGCTGGTCTCTAACTCTTGACTTCAAACAATCCACCTGCTTCAGCCTCCCACAATGCTGAAATTTCTGATCAATTTTGTGTTAATTTTTGAAATGAACTGAGCTTTAACTTCATCACTTTGCATTTTAATATCTAGTTGTTCCAGCGCTATATATTTCATTTACTATGTATATATGATAAATATGTATCCCTTATTATATTGTTTTGATGCTGGATTTTTCTTGCTAATGTTTTGAGAAGATATGCTTCTATATTCATAAAATATATTGGTTCATAGATTTCCCTGTGATGTCTTTTTACTTTATTGGGATCAGATTTATATGGACCTCATACAATGAGTTGTCTTCTCTTTTATTTTTTGAAAGTGTGGATAAATTTACATTAAGTCTTCTTTAATTGTTTCATATAATTCACCAGTAAATCTCTGATGCCTAGGATTTCCATTGTGTGTAGGTATTTTTATTTCTAAACAAATCACAGTTTATTTTACAGGTTCATTCAGATTTTCTCTTTCTTCCTGAGTCACTTTCGGTACTCTATCTTTTTTTCTAGGACTTTTAAAAACTTTTATTTATCTGATTTTTGGCATAAAGTTATTCTTAAAATATTTTTATTTCTGTAAAATTGTTAAATGATCTTTCTGTCATTTCAGATTTAAGTAACTTTTCTTTTTGCTTTAATTGGAAAATCTATTTAAGAGTTTTAAAACTATTTTGTTGATGTTAAATAACCAACTTTTGATTTCACTCATATTCTATATTTTCTATTCTGTATTTCATTAATTTTTGCTCAACTCATATAATTCTTTCCTCTTTCTTGCTTTGTGTTAATGTTGATCAAACATTTCCAATGTGCTAGATAGAACTTTAGGTTATTAACTGGAGATTTCTCTTCTTTTAAATATAGACATTTATAGCTATAAATATTCTAAGCCCAGTTTTACCTGCATTCCTTAGCTCTAATATGTCCTGTCATTAAACGCATTCACTTGCAAAGTATTTTGTCATTTACATTGTGATTATTTTTCCTCACGGTTTATTTAGCTGTATGCTGTTTAATTTCTATACATTTATGAGGTTTCCTAGTTTCTACTATAGGATTTTAACTGAATTACAATGTGTTAAAGAACATATTTTGTATGATTTCACTCCATTTAAATTTATTAGGGTTTATTTTATGTTGTAAATACAGTTTATCATGGAGAACATTTCATCTGCAAATGAGAACCCAGGTATATTAGATTATTTTCACTTGACTAGTTTTACAGATGTTTTTGATATGTGTAGATAATTCATAATGTTATTCAAGTCTTGCAGTTCCTTGTTATTTTTTACATAGTTTTTCATTTGTTATCAAAAGTGGGATATTGAAGTAACCAACTATTATTTTTAATTTATTTCTGCTCTTCAATTCTATTAGTTTTGCTTTATTCATTTCAGGCTTTGTTGTTAGGTGCATATATATTTGCTATATTTTCCTGATGAGTTGGCAATTTTATCATTTTTAAATGCCCCACTTTATTTCTAGTGATACTTTTTGTTTTAAAGTCTATTTTGAGCAGTATTAATATAGCAAGTTTGGCTTTTTCATGACTGATGTTTGCATAATGTGTTAGTTTTCATTCTTTTACTTCAACATACTTGTAATTTTTGTCTAAAGTGAGTCTCATATAGTCAGTACATTGTGAAATTTCATTTTAAAATTCCAGTCTAACAACATGGGCCTACGTGTTTCTTTTTCTTTTTTTTTTTTTTTTGACCCACATAAGCCACTTCTAGGAATTTACTCTGAAGATAAACCTTCAACAATGCAAAAATACATATGTACACTCTTGTAGTCATAAAATATTAGAAATAACCTAAATGTCATATAAAAGTACATAAATAAATTATGATACACTGGTACATCCATATTTTACTCATAAAGTCATATAAAGTAAATATGAAAAGAAAGAAAAGACATATTTAGGAATTGATAGAGAGTAATTTTCAGGATATGTTGTTAAATATACACACATCCTCTTCACATCAAGCCCTTGGAGGTAACCATTATCATTAGACATCGATTTATTATTTTTGTATTTCCTTTTTTCACAAATGAGGAGATATATGTAATTTCCTTATTTCCTATTCTTTCATTCATAACTGTCACCATGTTACATACGAAGTACATATATAACATTTTGTTTGCATGCATATGTGTGTGAGCATACACATCTGTGTGAGCACACACACAGAAGGATAAACAGATAGATGAGAGAGACAAAGAGAGGTGTGTGTTTATGTGAGACACCTATATCCTAACTCTATCTGCTAAGAAGGTCTACAGCAGTGACATCCCAATAGCAATAAGCAAATTGGTAAACAGATCTTGGCCATAAATATCATTGGCTAACAAAAGAAACCAGAGTTCCTTAAGGAAATGATTCATTCTATGGCTGGTGCAGGGAAAAAGTGCAGGTAAAGCCTGGGATATGTGTTAGGGCTAAAAAGTAAGAACATTCTCAAAAAATCACAGGACATGTCAAAAGGTTACAAGGGCCAACTTGAAGAGACTTCCAATAGACATCTGGGGGATTTTTCAGCAACAAAGAGAATGAAATAATAGCATAGATTTGTGACTTATACACTCACACAAATTAATAATTAAATGAGTTAATGAATGAGAAGAAGGGAAAATCTTACAATAGAATTGTAATTTCCAAGCATCAAAGAAATAATGGAAATAGAAAAATCACCATTTGGAAAACATAATGGCATTTCTTGTTTCAGGCAAGAAGCATTAATGTGTGTTCAACCTGGCAAATCAAAGTTTGATGAGAAACGGGGTATTTACAATGTCTGAAAGTATTGCTAGCCATATTTTCATTAATCACCAAAAGAACAAGTAACATTAAGGTGGAGAACACTGACAGTAATGCTGTAACCAAGTGTCAAAGCTGGTACCACTAATAACGACTCTGAAAATCACAAAATTAGTTCTATTATTGCCAAAAATCTATAGCCTAAATTAAATCATGAGGAAACATTAGAGAAACTCAAATTGAGGAGCATTTTATAAATCCAGTTTTCTACAAATGTGTTAACCTCTTGAAAGATAAGGAAGACTGAGAAACAAACAGATGCACTGAGTGATCCTGGACTGTGGCTGGGAAAATTAGACAAAATTTGAACAAGCTTTGGAGATGAGATCATCTTTTATTAACATTATTTTCCTTGCTTTGATCCTTGTGATATGTTTATCATTAGAGGAAGCTGCATGAAAACTGACAACAATTCTTGTTATTTTTAAACTGTTTATAAGTGCGAATTGTCAAAAAAACAGAAAAAAAAATAATGACTGGCTTAAGGTTAATGATAGCAATAAAAGACTGTTAATATAAGGTTTTATTTAAAGCTGGGAAGGAAAACAGTAAGTAAAAGTAATGAAAAGAAAATAAAATTTGCCTTAATAGGCCTTTGGCTATTTTTGACACATTATACTTCATGTATTCTTCCTAGCACACTAATAGTGAGGGCTTACTATTTTAAACACAGCCACCGGAATTGCTGGTGTTACTTTGTATTTATTCATGGTGAAACAGAGAATCAAAATGTAGAGCCATATGTCCAGTGCACAGAGGCAGTCTGGGAATGTGGTCCTCTTTACTGCCAGAATGTATGACATTTCAACTACATCATCCCTATGAAACAGAAATATATGAGTTCAGGTATCTTAACTAATAATTGACATTTCATGAGGTTCCTGTAGTGAAAGGTAAAGTTGCTAAAACTACCTTCAATAAGTTTATAAGACAGAAACCAGTTCTAAGAAAGAAAACTATTTTATGATAGCCTCTATAAAAATAACATTTTCCCCTTAAATTTGTTTTAAGGAAATAATTTCTAATTATTCTAGTCAATATTTCATAAACATACTTGGTCTCAGCTCATGCTGGAACAAGACTGCCTGAGGTGCAGGATACAGAAGAGTGAATTTGGTGAGAAAAGAGAAATGCAAATATCTATGAAGTAAGCTGAAAAGGAGAGAGAACTGCCAGATTGCTGTGGATTACAGTAGGAAGACACACACAGGGGAGATGACACTTGGGTCCTCACAGCCATGAGTATTCTGGGCAGGACTAGTGAGAGCGAGGCTCTGACAGCCTCCTCTGCTTTGGTTTTGTTTTGCATGTTATTAGGTGGGTGCCAAAGTCATGGCGGTGTTTGCAATTGAAAGTCGTGGCAAAAAGCGAAATTATTTTTGCATCATCCTAATATACTCTGGCTAAGAACGCTTTTGTCAACATCAAGATGCTTTAGTCACAGATCACACTGAGTTAGAAGAAACATGATTTCAGCCAAACCCCCAGAGCTCGCAAGGAGGGCGCTGTGCACGTGGGGAATGGCAAAGGCAGAGCATCAAAGGGAAGGTGTTGGTGGTGTCTGATTTCATAGTAAGAACACATGTTTTCAATGAAGACCTCTCCAAATAAATAGATACGTGGAAATGGCTCCATTCATTACATAGCCAAATTAATAGTTAATAGGGTAATGGACCATTTTCTAGCTTTGGAACTAGCAAAGCCTTCCTGAGAGCAGAGGTTGATGCCATCATATGCACTCTGTCTCTTGAGTCAGTGAGATTTCTGAAAATGCATCTGGAAGTGAAACCTGTGACAGTTACATCTCACTATGAAGAAGTAAAACTCTATGTCCAAATACTTGTACCTATCCCTACATCCTTAGGTAACACAAGAATACTCTTACAAGCTAAGACACTAAGCTAACAATGTAACCTTACTTGAAAGACTGAAGTATACTGAAGTAAATGTGTTTGGTAGAGAGCATTTTATTACTGGAATAACTTGACATTTGAGCTTTCAGTCCTCTAACAGATACTACTGTGTGTGAACATAATTTAACTTTACAATGTTTCTCTCAATTTAAAGGGTCTGTAATTAAAAGAATTAGACAACAGTGCATTATACTAAAAATATTTTTTCTAGGCACCTTGGCTTGAAATTCCTAGCATCTTGCAATTTATTTTTCATCTCTTTTAGGAAATGTCCTAAGAACATAATCGGATGTTTTGCTGAAGGATGCTGAATCCAAATTTCTTGAAATTGAAAACACTATATATTTTTCCTAAGGGCTTATATCAATGTATACCAACCACTTTAGAGAGATTTCAAATAAAATACCCAATTAATTATTTCCTAAAACTCCCTAGTCATTTCAGTCAAGCAATTATTTAGCAACCCATGTAGTCTCTTAATTAAATGCATTTACATTATCTGTACAGACTATACACCTTGTATTATTCATTGATTGTAAACGTTGACATTCACTGATTTAGATTCTATTTTAGCAAATAAACAGATGGAATGTTGTCAACAATGAAAGAAAAAAGAAGATGGCCTTTAGAGACCATAAATTCCAAAAGAAGTAAGACCAAAATAGCTTTTAAACACTGTGATGAGAGCACCGCTAACACCACCATATGTAGAAATAAACATTCTCTTAGTCAGTAGAAGGTGCGGGAGGTAGGAAGAAATAGAACTTGCTATTTTCTTTCTGTCACAGATGTAAATTTTTTTTTCATCTCTCACCTGCAATTTGAACCAAGTAGTTTCATTTAGACATAATTAAAACAACTTTCCAAGATTCTTTCAGGCATTAAAATGCATTGTCAATGAAATATTGCTCTTCTAAAATGATACCACCTGTGTAGCCAGGTGTCCCTTTATTTTAAAAATAAATTAATTAGGAAGCCTGATGGCTGGTACTTAGGTGATAAAGCCATACCCACAGCAAGAAAAATGGTGTGAACAAGAGTGAGAGGGGAGCCAAGAATCCTGGGTTTAAAGCCCTGTGTCCTATGTCCCTCTATAGCAAATAGAGATTATAAAAACATAGATTCACATCTTTTCATCATGTTTTTCTAACTGACAACAGTAAATATCTGCAAGGACACAGGGACTAATAAGGGTAGTAATGCTTGTACTAGTAATGCTTGTACTGGTGTTCGGTATTGCCTAATTATATTTTTAAAAATCAATACAGAAATATATACAGAAGAAAGTAAAAGTAGTCTTTCCTTAGAAGGGAACACTTTTCAGTGTTTTCTTCTTCAGACATGTGTTCTATGCATTTACATAGAGTTTTTTGTACATTGACTGATATATTGCTTTTAACACTTTTACTTTCTGATTTGCATCTTATTTTTATTCTTGTATTATCTAATAATAGTATATAAATCTACCTTGTAGGTGAGAACTGCTGTATGCTACTCCATAGTATAAATACGCCTTAATTTATTTAACAGTATCCTTACTAAGAGGCATTAGACTGTTTTCCCTTCGGCTTTATAAAGTATTAATGAAGTGGTTATGTTTTATATGCCACCTGGTGCATTAATATGAGCATATTGTGAAAGATTTCCAAGGAAAAAGCTTGCACAGTGCAGTACTACCTCTGTGTTTCTAATTTGCACGGTTAACGTCAAACTGACTTCCAGGAATGAGGGCTATGTCCATGATCCCCTCCATGGCTCATCACTGGATATTATTTCTCTTTCTAGTTTTTGTCAGTGTGATGTGTGAACATACCTTTATGTTGTTTTAATTTGCTTTTCTGTGATTTTCATCAGGTTTATTAACTCACTAAAAAAGTTGTATTGGTATGTGACATGGTAAAAGCCCCATAAGACTGCATACCTCAACCATACCCCGGCTTTCTGTTGAAACTGCTCTTTGTAACCCCAAATGTAGCAGGCAAGCAGTCCAAACCCAGGCCATCTTGGCCCCTGTGACTTGTAATATGTAATTAAGGTCTGTAATTTCCACGGTACTCAGACAATGTGTAAACTAATCTTGACTTCTGTGAACCACTTAAGTAACAATCGGAATGTCCGGAGCCCCTCACCCTCGTCTCAGCCCAGGAGGTAATTTACAGAATCCACTAGCCCTTGGAATGTCGAAACCCTTCACCCCCACCCCTGCCCCTCACCCTCACCCCAGAGGTGGTTTTACGGGTATAAAAGGTCTTGACACCCTCCTTTCGGGGCCACGAGTTGGAGAGACGCGAGTTCTCCAAGGCCGCCAGCAATAAAGACGCTGCAATTTGGCATACTTTTGTCTTGGTGTTGACTTTCTGTACTCGCTCCAACATTTATATGAATTTCTTCTTTTAATATCTAGTTGATATTTTCCAAGTGTTTCTAGTTGATATTTTTCTTGAATTAGAAACTCCTTATATGTTCTGAACAGTAATCCATTGTTTTATATTTTTTAGTATTTTTCTGTCATTTGTTTTTAACTTTGTTTACCATGTTTTTATTAATACAGATTTTTTTTCTTAATGTTTGTATTGACAAAAATGTAGTTAAATATTTTTCTTTATGGCTTCAGTGTTTATGTGTTGTCTTTAAAAGCTTCCCAATTAATGTATTATAAAAATGCACATTTTAATTTACCCAAACACTTTGGATAATAACTTTATGTTTTCATCTTTAACCCAGATGAGAATTGTTTTGTAAATGGCTGATGTATTTACATAAATTACATTTTTGGAATAAGATATGCTAATTTGCCAATATTCTTTATAAGAAGCCAAACTTTTTTCCTAACTGGTTCAAATTATCATGTATGCCATAATCTAGACTTACATAAAAGTCTACTTCTGGACAACTTACTTTGTTTCATTAATCTATGTGTTGCTTTCAGAGCCAATGTCACATTGTTTAAATTCCAATTTTTTTAGCAGACGTTGATATCTGGAAAGGTAACATTCAGTTGTTCTCATTCTTTTTCCCCCCAAACAGAAAAAAATCTATTTAACCAAAGGGGACAAGGAATGTCTTTTTCTCAAAATATGGGTTTAAATGTTGTAAAATTTATTGTCCTTTTATTTATTTACGTATAGATTTTCAAGAATGATTTCCACATCGGTTACATTTAGACACCTTTAGATCTTTTCTTTCTTTCTTTTTGTTAAGTTGTATTTTTGTAGAGAATAATGAATTTTAGCTAGCTTATCAAATATCTTCATGTAAGACTGTGCACTGTATCCTATACATTTGAAAAATTATGTCTATTTTTAACAGTGAATAGTTTTTTTATGTTATTAGCTCTTTCTATATATCAGATATACCCAAAGTTCATCCATTTATTTCAGAATTTGAAGAGTAGTTTTGATTTTTTACCTATGAAGTATTTTGTATGTTTTGCTTTTTACAATTTATTTATGTATTTTTTCATTTTTATTTAATTTTATACTAATTCACTGCTTGTAGATTCCTAAAAACACTTAGATAATTTACTTTCATATTTTGTCTTTCACTCCTTCTCTCTCCATTTCAGGCTATATAATTAGGTTTAAGAGCTACATTGGCAAGGTTTTGTATGAAATAATATTCTATGCACTCATTATCATGTATCTGCAAATGGATTTTAATTTGTTTCATTCTTAACTCAAGTTATCTGAGATAAGTGTGTGTGTTGGGGGGGACTGAGTGTGTCTATGTGCATGAGTATAAGATCTGACTTTTCATTTCATGAGGAAATCTCATGAATAGAGAACTTGATCTGTGAGAATCTGCTTTTGAATTTCATTAAGGTTCTCTGTGTGGCCTTATATGTCACAGTTCCATGAATTCTTGCCAATAATGCACATTTTCAAGGAAGTTGTCTTTGAAACTTAAGGCCAGGAATCAAACAGTTGAGGTTCAGTCCTCAGCTTCCACATTTCTGATCTACCACTTTTGGCAAGTTATTTAATCTCTCTTGACCTGAGATTTTTCACTGAAAATAATATCTCATATCTGCTTTGTTTCTGTATATAAATATGCTGTAAATATGTTTCACTTTCAGGAATTGGTTATTAAAGAGTTTTACTCAAAAATAAATTTGATTTACATTCACCTATGTTCAAAGAATAACTATATTTAGAAGTTTCAATAATAACAAAAAACTAAGCTAACCATGTACAACTAAGACAATCTGAACCATGCTCAGAGATTAACAATTTCTGAGTCAGGTGTGTTATGATTATACAAATGGTAAGTCCTTACAATTTACTTGTTTTATTTCTCCCCAATATTTCAGTTTCTGCAGCATAATAGAATGTTTAGCTCAGTATAATGCATCTAACACATCCCCCTTTTTCCCAAACAAAGCCTGAGAGAGTATATTTCATTTTAATTTATGTATATTAATATTCTGCTCTGTTATCACTGGCATTTGTCTAGTACATGTTGTATTTCTTAATTTATAGTTTTTATGCCAATTATAAAAGTTCAGTTTTAGTGATTTTATTGATAAAGAAATTTTGGTGATTCAAAGGTATAGATTATAGATATTTGGGAATGTCTTTTTACATTATTTTCCTACTCTGTTGTTGTGGTTGGTCTGATGAGGCTCCTTTTTTCAAAATGCTATTCACCTTCACCTTTCCTGATTCTTTTTTTTCTCTTCAGTCTCAAACATACAAATCCTCTTTCTATTCTTCTAGTAATTAAAACATAATCTTAACAAAGGTATTAAACTTTACCAAAGTAAATTTAAAATCAACAAGCATGTACAGCTGCTCCCAAATCCACTAACAGGCTGAGAATTTTAGCACATTATTTATCTTCCTTTTACTTGTATTTTGTTACTTCCGCTGTTGTAAATATGTTGAATTTTCATTCAGAATTGTTACCAAATATTTTTAAAATCATCCCTCCATTTTTAGACCTAATTATAATTTTCAATGTTTAATTTCTTAGCATCCTCCCTCAATGATTTTCTGATTGAGTTGTTTGTAATGGTTCCGTGAGTAAATCTTTCTAGTTCAATGTGTGGTTTGCACCATTTGGAGGCCTTCATCTGTCTAAAAATTTTGTTCTGCCTTCTGAAATCAATGCTAGTTTCAGTAGTATAAAACTTTTTTTTTCCAATTTTGAAAAATTGTTTCCATTGTCTTTTATATTCAGCATGGCTGTTGTGAAGTGTCTTATCAGTCTGGTTCTTTCAACTTTGCCGGTCACCTCGATCCAGTCAATCTCTATATGATTTCACTAGCATATTGCTAATTATGGATCTGTTTATATTTGTGCTTTTCAATATTTAATTAACACTTTAATCTGCATATTTGAACTTAAAACAGGGATCATTGCTTTTGCATTTTCAAAAGTATTTACTCACATTGATTATTTACTCATGTTTTCTCAATTCTTTTGTTAGGGAGCATCTATCAGCCAAATGTTGAGACTCTCAAACTGAAACTCTGTCTCTAAAATTTTGATCTTATGTTGTCACTCTCTCTGTTCTTGGTTTCATGTCTTGGGATATTTCCTTCACCTAACCTTACACATACTGATTTAATATTTAACCATCCATTAACTATTCATTCTAAGTCACAGTAGAAAAACAGAAATCACTGCAAGTATTCAAATATTGGGAATTTTTTCCAGGGGATGGATTGCTTGGGTGATGGAAGATACAAGTATTCAATCTTGTGACGATGGGGAGGAGTCCTCCTATTCTAAGCAAGATTGGAGGAATAAGGGAAGGAGCCAGTTACAGGGGTCCAGAGGGGTAGGACTTGGCAGGGCTAACCAGTGAGACTGAAGCTACGGAGGGTTGCAGCAGCTGCCAGGAACTGGCCAAGGTAGGGAGAAGCAATGGTATCTTGGGCTCCTTTATTCTTCCTACCCACCTGTCTCCCTGGGCAAACCCAATGAAGGGCTCTCCATTTATATTTCTTTCACTTTTTTACATCTCCCATTTTTGTTTTTTTACTCTGACTTCTTTTTTCCCATGACAGTTTTTATCAATTTTTTAAAAGTTAGGAGGAAAATCATGACTGGCCTTTCCTGAGTGCCTACAATTTCAAGCTTGACTTTGAATATTTTATTTAAATGAATTTATGACCAAGGCAGGTGCACGTTATTATCTCTTGTGTGCAGAAGAGGAAGCCGTCCAATGTCGGGGAGGTAGAATGAAATTCACAGCAGGTCTGTTTGTTTCTACTGTATCAAAATCCTTTCATCATATCCACCAAAAATTTAAGTGTTCCTTTAGGTAAGAAAAATATAGAAACATGAAATAGAGTTTATATATATAATATATATATAAACTATATTATATATTATATAAACTATATTATATATATAATATAAATATAATAAATTATATTATATATATAATTTCACTTTAGGTTCTGGGGTAATGTGCAGAACATGCAGGACTGTTGCATAGGTACATACATGACAATGTGGTTTGCTGCCTCCATCCCCCCGTCACCTATATCTGGCATTTCTCCCCATGTTATCCCTCCCCAACCTCCCTACCCCATGCTGTCCCTCCCTATTCTACCACAATAGACATCAGTATGTGATGCTCCCCTCCCTGTGTCCATGTGTTCTCATTGTTCAACACCCATCTATGAGTGAGAACATGCAATGCTTGATTTTCTATTCTTGCGTCAGTTTGCTGAGAATGATGGTTTTCAGATTCATCCATGCCCCTATAAAGGATATTAAATCATCATTTTTTATGGCTGCATAGTATTCCATGGTGTATATATACCACATTTTCCTCATCCAGTCTCTCATTGATGGGCATTTGGGTTGGTTCCAGGTCTTTGCTATTGTAAGCAGACACTATATGTAAGTCTTTGCTATATGTAAGCACATGACCCTTTCTTGTACATTCAGAACCGGAACATCCATGTGAAAACTGGATCCATTTTTGAGAGATGTGAAACTACAATTTATTTGTAATAAATAATTGTGATCTATCCGTATATGCATATATCTATACGCTGTGTTGAGTGGTAATGGCATATTACAGTCTGAGAGATGGTTCGCTGCTCTGTAAGGAACAAGACGTTCTCAGCTGATGTCACGGTAGGTTTAGATTCTGTAGCAGTGTTCCCCAACCTGCAATGTCCTGTACCTCTCACACCACTGC